>OMLC01035324.1:0-66771 GCA_900302585.1 Regalecus glesne
GGGAAATCCTTACAACAAAGTTTCCGGCAAACAGTTTAACATCTACATCTTACTGTTTGGAGCTTCTTCTTTCCATATCGTTTTCAGCCACTAGTTATGTCAATGAGTCACGAGTCCCTCTTCTGAAACCTGGATAGATGCGAAATCACCAACTGGATAATGCGGTTGATTTAGGCTTATTGTTTCTGCTGTTGTGCATACAGACTAATTCTGACTCAAAAAGAACTGAAAAACAAAATAAAACAATTGGAGTTGTTGTTTTTTTTCATTGTCACCAGTAGAAATAAACGGACATTGATTGACTAACTACAGTGTTTTAATTTTAATTTTTCCCAGGTCCTTGTGGAACATGCGGGACGTTGGAAAACTGATGAGTCCCCACTGCCTTTGCTGGAGGTGTACACTGTGGCCATACTTAGTTTTGCTGAGGCCACCCCCTGTCTCTCCTCCGAATGTGAAAACGTGCCACTTCTACTTGAAAAGTTAGCACTGTGAGTAATGTCTGTTAGATGATTTTTTGACTGCTCCATTTGAAAAGTTCTCTCACTGTCTTTGTAGTATGGAATTTGAACATGTACTAGTGCAGGATGAATATGTCAAAAGTTCATTGCCAGAATGTTTCCATCTTCATTTGAGACTCCCTGACATTATTCCCTTTTGTTTCCACATAAATCAGATGGAGAGTTAGCGAGTAATTTTTTAATGGTGATAAAAGCTCACTTGTCAAGTATTAATAAATACCTCATTTATACCCACTGGAAACATGTATCTTAATACGTTGTTTGGATGAATGCAAAAAAAAGATTATTGATGAAGGATGTAACTGCACACATTACATAACAGTCAGATCTGCCAGACTACCTCTAAAGATAGTCGGACTCATATTTTGATGTGATCTCAGTAAGAATCAACTAGTTGTAAATATAGTTCACGATTATACATTGTGGTTCATATTCAACAAAGTAAAACTGAAAACAAGCTAAGCTCTCGGAGTTCTTATTTATTCCTTCTCAAGCATGTAACAACCAATTTTGGTACCTTGGCAATATTTTGGCAAGTGTTTCATTCAAACATCTCATGTGTTTGGAAAACAAAACTCATCATTTCTCACTGGCGGTTGATGATGTAGGCTGTGGTGGTTATATAGCTTTGGGTAGCATGTGAGATCTCGTTGTTTGTAGGTGGTTTTATCCTTTATTGCCACATCTTCATACATATCATGAACTACATTTGATGACATCTATTTTAGCTTGATCTGTGTCTTTCTGTGTCATGTTTGATTCTTCATTTTTTTGTTCAGTATTTAGCCTTATTTTTAATGACTGTATGTAAAGCACTTTGTAACCGTGTGTTTTTAAAAGTGCTATATAAATAAACATTTACTTATTATAGAGGACAGAATGTGATATTTGGGCTGCAGCTTGTTGACAAGTTTTCAAAATCCTTTGTCCTCAATAGCTGAAAATGGTTTCATGTCTTTGGTAATAAAAATGGTGATGCTTTTGAGATTGAGACACTTTGTCTTTGTAGGCATAGAATGAAGTTATGTTGGGTAGGTCAGAGACAAACGGCAATAGAAAAATGAGATAAAAACAAAATCAATCATAGAGATTAAAGATTAATATAGTGAGGTGGTTTCCTCTATCTACATCAAATATGACACTTTGATGAGGCAGTTGAAAAATTCTAAATCCACTTTTGTATGGCATAGACCTCAGTCCCCAACAGCTATAGGAGGTTGTGAGGTGATGGATGCTACAGCTCAAGGGCAGAAGCTGTTCTTCAGTCTGCTAGTTCAGATTTTGATGACCCTATATCTCTTCCCTGATGGCAAGGAGGCAAACCGAGTGTGACTCGGGTGGGTTGGTTCTCGAGTTAGTATGTTGTTAGCCTGCACTGTATCCAGATTTAGGAACACAGTTCTCGCAATATTCTCTTTTCGTTTTACCCCCCGCACCAAGTCTTTCCAGTTTCTGGCTGTGTAGCTGGCATACCACACTGTGAAACAGTAGCTGAGGATACTCTCTATGGTGCTTCTGTAAAAGTTAACTAGAAGCTGAGAGGGAAGTTTGACCTGTTTGAGTTTTCTTAGGAAGAAAAGCTTCTGGTAAGCTTTCTTCACTGGATGGGAGGGGTTAAGGGACCATGAGGGGTCTTTTGTTATATGGATTCTCAGGAATTTGATGTTGTTGACCCTCTCCACCTCCTCACCATTTATGTGGAGAGGGGCCTGTGTGGTCCTCCTGGATGTCCTAAAGTCCACAATGATTCCTTGGTTTTTGCTGTATTCAGGACTAGATTATTGTCTGAACATCACTTGAGCAGATGTTGAACCTTATCTCTGTAGTGTGTCTCGTTGTTGGATGTCAGTCCCATTATAGTGGTGTCGTCAGCGAACTTCATCATAGTGGTGGAGAGGTGGATGCTGTGCAATCATGGGTGAACAGGAATGGACTAAGCACACAGCCCTGCTATGCACCTGTGTTCAGGATGAGGGCAGAAGAACTGTGATTGCCCAATCTAACATTTTATGGTCTATTACTAAGAAAGTCCATAATCCTTAAACAGAGTGAGGGGGCTAATCCAGGATTTTTGAATTTGTCTACCAGTTTATGGTGGATAATGGTATTGAATCTGGGCCTAAAATCACCAAATAGCATCCTAGCATATGTGTCTGTGTGACCCAGGTGGGACAGGCCTGTATAAAGTTTGATTGAGACTGCATCTTCCATAGATCTGTTTCTTCAATAAGAAAACTGGTGACTGCTCAGGTCAGTAGGAGTGATGGCCATAATGTGAGATGGTACAATCCTCTCAAAGCACTTCATAACAGCTGCTGTTTAGGCAACTGGGCAATAGTTATTAAGGCATTTAACTGCTGTGTTACTATGCGTTATCTCTTTTGCCTGCTGACTTGATGCCAGAAGCACTGCAGCAAATGACTTCTTAAGAGTTGTTTGGCCTTTTGTTAATTTAGTCAGCAGTGTAGCTTCTCCTTACGATGCCATTGTAGATGGTGGAGCATGTTTAGCTACGTTCAGACCACAGATAAAAGTGTCCCAAATCTGTGTTGCCGTTCTTTTTTTTTGGTGGTTTTTTTGTGTGTGTGTTTTTTCTTCTTACATGTGACACAGATCAATTAAAAAAAAGTCTAGCCCAGATCTGAATCTTTTCAATCAAATTTTCTCCAGTTAGATATGTGGTCCCAAATCTGATACAGGTCTAATTTTTGCAGTGTGACCTCAGTCTGAACTGTCATATCAGAGTTCATGTGACTTTTACATCACTCTGGATCAACAGTCAACACAATTCTGTGGCTGGTGGGAGTCATATGATTGCAAACATGGAAGACAGCTGTGACTGAGGTAGTCAGTGGAGGGACACTGAAGTTGGGAACAATTATTAAGTAAACCGTTATAAAAATACTAATCAATGACTAATCTTTAAAGTCATATTGCACTGTGATAACACATTGAAGTGATTTCGTAGGCCAACAACAATGGGAAAAGTACAATAAAGCAGACTTGATGACTGTAAATCATCCTGATGATTTACATCCTAATAAAACTGATAATCTACAACCCCCTGTAAAAGAACTGAATGCCATCTTTCCGGTTTAAATAGTTAACATAACTATCTTCAGGGGCAATGACAGGAATATAACTTCTGTCAATCGCTTCAGTGCACTGTGGGAAACCCCATCTCATTTGTAAGCCTTTTAGGCACTCCCGGAGGTCATCTCCTTGGCGTACCTCAAGATAGTCAAGCATGAGAACATACCACATAGCTTTGCAAGTCTCGTGAACAATCAAACAAATGGGGGACTTTGCAATGCTAAATAGGTTAGATAACATGTAGTAACCTGCCCCAGTTGCCAGCTAATACAACCCAACCACGTCATGCTTTCTCAGGGAGATGGGTTACGAGAGTCTAGTGGAGAGGTGGTGACAGATTTAGTTAAAAGTAGGCCTTGACAGCCTGAAATTTTGGATGAAATATGTCTCTGTGAAGCCATTCATGTAACAATCCCACCACTCCTGGCTCTGACTGGATGCATCTCTGCAGAAGTAGCTGCCGTTGCTCCGACAAAAAGCCATAATTTAAAAGAAATTGGCTCTTTCTCCCCATCCTCTTCCTTGTTATCATCTGCTCACAAATTCACTGGCTTCCACTGTACATTAATTGAGAAATGAAAACATATATGCTGACTTCAGTAGTTTCCATGTTTACTTCCGTACAGCAGCACGTTGCATGTGACGTCTTTGTTGTTGTTCTTTTGCACATGCGAGTTAGTTCAGCACTGTGACCGACTCGCACCGGAATCAAATATTGGTCACATTTTTTAGATTTTTTTATATGGGTAGCCAAAAAATAATAAAAAATTGGATTTGAGCAATAAATCAGAATTGACCATTAAGGCTTACAGCGTGAATGTAGTTTTAGTGGTGTTTAGCTGTTGCATAAGTCGTACTGTACTGGCAGAGCTTCCAAATAGTCTTTGTTCAGTCCAAAACTGTGTCATCACTTAATTGCCTCCATACTGAAAAACCAAACGTATCCCATGCAGCTGACTAATAGTTTGATGGAACGTCCTCTATTTCCATCTCCTCCTCAATTGTCTTGCCAATGTTCAATAACTTTACAGCCAGTGAACATCAGGGTCAACATGTGAGTCAAGCAAAATTGAGATTATGCCTATTGCACACTTTTGCGTTAATGTTCATGAATTATATCTACATCCTCTGGGAGTCACGACTTAATTGACTTCATATTGGGATTTCATTTTCGACTTCACAATGAATAGTATCCTCATATTTTTGAATCGTGAAATATCTTGCCATGGTGCATTGTTACTCTCCAAATGTTATCCCTGCGGCTAGTAGTAAAGCCTGTTCAGATGGGTGCCATTTACGCACACTCATCAAACTCTGGCACAAACCGCTCCTTCAAGAGGAAACGAGTCCTGTGGTAACGTTCACAGTAGTTGTAAATACAGTTGTACCAAAAAGACTCCCGTTGCTCCTCAACATAAAAAAAGACCTTCACAACATGTACTTGTTTTATTCTAATTTTTTTGATGGAGATAGACTTACCATCTTTCATTACATTACATGGCATTACAGGCATTTAGCAGACGTTCTTACCCAGAGTGACGTACAACAAGTGCATAGGGTCAAGGTACAAAGGATGCTGGAGCAACACTAGCAGCTAGATAACAATCCTAGTGCCATCATAAGACTCCAACGCAACATCAACTAAGAAACACAAACCTAAAATAAGCTAACAAGATTTCATGTGCCTAAACCATGTACATCGAAACCAAGAAAAGGAATAGGGCTAAAACTTTCCAACTGTTCATATTCAAGTTTATAAAAATATTTTTTTATTGCAGTGTAAAAAAGCACATTTAGATGTCTCAGGTGAAAGTAAAGAGCAAGATTGAATTTTTCATTTTCCAGATTAGTTATTTAGATACAGATGGCATGTAAGTACTGGGTGGAATTAACATTCAAATATAAATAGAGTGTAGCTGGTAGATTAGGCGACTTTCTGGCCCAGCAATGTTGGAGTCTTGTTTTACAAGCTGTTTGATACCTTTTCTTGTCTTATATGAACCATTAAAGCTCTACTCCTAAAAAGTGTAATTTGTGTATAACTAATGGTGATCATTTGAATTATGGTACACTTTCTGGAGAGTCAGACAAAAATGGTGGTTAGTGCTGTTTATCAACACCTTCTTCTCCACTGAAGAAGTAAGCATGGCTGGACCTAGGTTTGAGTTATTGATGTTGTCATATCAGTCGGTAAAAGTCCTCTCAGGTGTGTCATATCTGCTTTTCTTGAAGATAAAACCTTCCCTTTTTCAAAATCAATGCTACTCACTTCATTCTTCCACATTTGGCTGCTGTGGGTTTTTGATTTGGTTAATCAGAGATAGCTCAGTGGTACAGGACACGCTTCGAGAACTGACTAGTCAGAGGCAGCAGGTTTGAACCCATCACGGGGTGTCAGGAAGGGCATCTTGCCTAACCCCCCCCCCAGCTCTATCTAAGTCCGTGTCCACCCTCACAACACGGGGACTGATTGCGACACGTAAAACAGACCTCTGATAGAAAAGCTAATGGGCTCTATTTTCATGAAACTTGGTGTGGGTGCAAGTGGAAGCACAGGCGCACATGGGTGTGGCAAATATGTGAATAATTTGGTGACCTGAGATGCCATTTGGAAAAGAGGTTGGATTAGGATACATTATAAGCAGGTGGAGTTGTGGCGGGCTTGATTTCCTAGCAGCTCATCTCATGCCCCGTAAATGTACTGAGGCGCAGTGTGTTGTCATTTTCATAATGGAAGAAAAGAGAAGTTTATTAGATCTGCTCTGTATTACTCCTCGATTAACTTGGATGATGAAATCCTGGGGCGGTAAATTCTTTCCTTGTGCTGCCAACATCTTGCAATTATGTACTCCATTCCCATTGCTTGTGACAAGACAAAATATACTTTTGAAGCAGCATACAGAGTGATCATGATTGAACAGCCTGAACGACATACAAATGGACTTCAGGCTCATTTGTGAACAAGCCTACAGAGATTGACAGTGGACATAATAGTTTAGTCTAGAGTCGGACACTGGACTGGATGTTCACATCCTGATCCTGTGACCCAATGAAAAAAATGTTGTCACCTCGTCCTGATGTCTTCCTATTTTTATCCCTGTTGCAGGTTTTTTTCCAAGGGGTTTGTTCCTTATCTGATGTGAAGGTCTATGGACAGGATGTTGTGTTACTGTAAAGTCCATGGAACCAAACTTGTAATTTGTGACAATTTTTGGACAATACAAATGAGATTGACTTGACGGTATTAATAGTAGAATTGACTCCCATCCCATGGGAATTCTCTGGGGGTCCCATGACCCATGGGATTCCAGATGTCTGGCCCCAATATAGACAGTTAGTACTAATGAATACACCTGCTTGGACCAGAGAGATATTTCACTTTGTCAAGTGAGGTTGAATTTTCTGTGAGTCGTGGTGAGCTTAAATTCTTTGATTCATATAGAATTTAACATCCAAATATTGACAGGGAGGGGTCCTATTTTGATGGGTCACGATTAGTACCCATGTTGTGGGGGTGAACACGGTCTTAGATGGCGCTATGGGGATTTAATGCCAGATGCTCTTCCTGACAGCCCGCGGTGGGGTCGAACCTGTAACATCTGGCACACGCTCTACCATGGCCCCAGAAAGATACTGACTCGTGTGTGGCAATTTCTCGATTCCAAGATGTATTATGATGCAGATAATTCTGCATTGATGCAGTGACAGAACATAATTGCACACAAGTGGCTTTCCTTCCTACTAACTAACTAATTTCCTAAAACTAAAAATGATGCAAACCAGTGATCCGGGGCTATTATACCCATAACACACAGGGCAATGTCCGGGAAACCAATAGCTTTGGGTTCTTCGGGAGTATAGTGGCAAAGTTGATCCAAACCAGTGATTAAGGCACCACCAGTGGTGGAGCTTGTGGTTTAGTTGGACTCCTCACAGGAAATCTCACTCGGCTCGGATACGAAAAGGATTGAGAGATTGATAGTTCTTTCAATTCTGTATGTGTTGGTACATGGCTATTCTTAGTTGATGGAGTGATTTGACTGGTTAATTCTTATAATGAACCAGACTTTGGTAGGCTGACCTGTTACACAGCCACTGTCCAGCTTCTTAGAGGGACAAGCGTTATTCGATTATGTGAAAACGTACAATAACTGGTCTGCACTTAGACTGTCCAGGGCTGCGTGCTTGCTATATTGAGCAGATCAGATCAGATCAGTGTCACCAATCCCAAGCAGAGTTCATATGCATCTCTCAGCGGAGTTTGTGATGTTTCCTGTATTCAGGAAGTGCCCTGTCTTAGAGCTGCTATTTAGAAACCGTATTTTGTAAATGACCACACATTTGTAAAGCACTGCAGAATGACTTCTTTTTGTAATGCTATGCGCTAATACAAGTCATACAGATACTGTTATTGAGAAGATGCAGCGTTTTATATTCTATAAACTGTTGTAGGCTGATTTTTGAAAGGCACTTCAGATTTGTCTGGATGCTTGTATTAAACAATGAAAAAGTAGCCATTTGGAGTAATATATAAAATTGACGATGAGATGATGAGTGAATCACGATTGAATTGAATCATGATGGTGATGAAAATGTACATCCCCAATATTGATGTCAGCCCAAGGCACCTGTGTCTGTGCTGGGATGTGGTCTGAGCCAGTGTAGGTTCAAGTGCAAGCCAAAATGGACGCCAAGCAGATCTGTATGACAACACTCCCAGGTGGGCCACCACACCCACTTTGGTGCAGACTGGCTCCCTTCGAGATACAAAATTACCTGATTATTGTCTACTACTACTACTACTACTACTACTACTACTAGTTTCAGCTGCTCCCATTAGGGTTGTAATACACCATCTCTTCTTGTCCTCTGCATCTACCTCTGTCACACCAGCCATCTGCTTGTCCTCCCTCACCACCTACTCTTTGCACTTCCTCTTTTCCTCTTGCCTTCCAGCTCAATATTGAGCATCCTTCTCCCATGATACCCAGCATCTATTCTCCACACATGTTCAAACCATCTCAGTCTTGCCTCTCTTGCATTTTCTCCAATCTGTCCAACCTGAGCTGTTCCCCTCCATCACTTCCAATGTAAATCTCAGCATCTTCAACTCTGCCTCTTTCAGCTCTGTCTCCTGTTTGTTTTTTGTCAGTGCTACTGTCTCCAAACCAGACAGCTGGTCTCACTGACGTCCTGTAACCTTCCTTTTCACTCTTGCTTTTACTCTTGTCGAAAATCACTTCTAACAACTGTCCTCCACCCTGCCAGCACTCTCTTCTTCACCTCTCTTCCACACATTTTAGCCCCAAGTATTTAAACTCATCCACTTTAGTCCCCTCTACTTCTCGCATCCTCACCATTCCACTGTCCCCCTTCTTGTTCACATATGTATTCTGTCTTGCTCCTACTGACATTCATTCCTCTTCTCTCCAATGCATATCTCCCCCTCTCCAGACTCAACTCAACCTGCTCCTTACTCTCTATACAGACACAATGTCATCTGTGAACATCATAGTCCACGGAGACTCCTGCCTGATCTCGTCCGTCAACCTGTCCATCACCATTGCAAACAAGAAAGGGTTCAGAGCCTATCCTTGATGTAATCCCACTTCTATCATGAACCCATCCATCATTCCTACCGCACACTTCACCACTGTCACACTTCCCTCATACATATCCTGCACCACTCTCATATACTCCTCTGAAATCCTAAGTCCCTCAGACAATACCTCCTCCTCTCTCTTCTCTAAATCCACAGACACAATGTTAATCCTACTGACCTTTACCTAATTACCTGAAAATTGTATTGCTAAAAATATGTATTGCAATAGGAACGATGAATTGTTCTGCACACAGGGGAGGACAACTTTCCAACAGCATTTCCATTAGTGCACAATTTGACATGGATTAGTTCCAGACTGCTAATTTTTTGATTTTTGGACCATTTGATAACTGCTGAACTCGGCCAGATTGGGCCAGTGGGAGGGCTTAAAGGGAAAATGTGTTGCTCATAATGTGCATTTCCAGGAATTATTGATGGGTCTATATTAAAGCCCTTTGAGTGGCCACTAGACTAGAAGAACGCTAAATAAGAACACGTCCATTTATCATTTATAGTGTCCGCTACACCTCGAATTGCTTTGGTGTTACTTATATTTAGAGAAAACAGTCCATGCAGAGAGCACCTGTCCTGTCACAACATAGGCCAGCAAGCATTCTAAAAGGATGCAACCCTAAACACACCAGCACAGCCATAATGCCTCTGATACAGCCATACTCTCAGAAAAACAAAGTAACGTGCAACTTGAATGAACAAAATACTGCTTACCCACGGCTCACTCCTGTTTGTTGCTATGGTTTGTTTGTTCAACAAGGAAACTCAGGGAGGCACTGGGTTGTTAGGTTCTGTTGAGACTTTAGGACAGTTTATACTGGGGGTGGACAATGTTTTCTAGAAAGTCCCGGTTTGGGTGCAAGTCTTTGTTCCAATCAAGCAGATACACAACTGAGTCTACTCATAAAGGTCCTTTTCAAAGACTATTGGTTGACTATTAAAATCAGATGTGTATCTGCTTGGTTGGATCAAAGACGTGCACTCACACCAACCCTTTCTAGATCATGTTGGTCACCACTGGTTTATATGAATATAAAGACACCATAAGTCACTGAAAGCTCTTAGCAGCTCTGGCAGCTGACTGCTCACTTACTCTGTCTCAGTGTAGCTGTCTATATGGCCACCATAGTGGCAGCCCCCACCTCTCTTTTGGGGAATTTTCCATGCTGGGAATATTTCTGAGGACTTCAGTGTGAAGGATTCTGTCCTGTACTTGATACTCAGCAGTTTCCTCAGACAGCTCAGGTGGAAGTGGTTCAATTTCCCACCATGGCATTGGCAGAATGTCCAGGTTTTGTGCCCATACTGAAGACTTGGTAATACCACAGCCTGGTAGACATTCAGTTTTGTCTCCTGCTTAATGCCACCCTCAGTTCCATACCAAGTTGTATAGTTGTTCAACCGCTGCACTTTGAAAATCCTGATGTTAACCTCATAATCAATATGCAAAGCGTGGGACAGAGTCATTCTTTTATAGACCTTACAGAAACGAGAATATGTCCACATAATAAAGCAGGAGAATTACAACATGTGTACAGAATCATAAGGAGTGTTTGATGGACAAGATCAGGGAGGAGTCACCATGGTGTATGATGTTTGCAGATGACATTGTGTTCTTTAGTGAGAGGAGGGGGCAGGTTGAGGAGAATAGAGGTGGAGGCATGCACAGGAGAAAAGAGAAATGAAAGTCGGTAGAAATGAGACTGAATACATATATGTGAATGGGAGAGAGGAAAGTGGATTGGTGAGGAGGCCAGTTGAGGTGGAGGAGGTGGACGAGTTTAAATACTTTAAGTAAACTGTTCAAAGCAACAAGGAGTGTGGAAGAGAGTGCTGGCAGGGTGGAATGTGGAGAAGAATTTCAGAGGGGATTTGCTACAGAAGGGTACCAGCTAGAGTGAAAAGGAAATTTTATAAGATGGTAGTGAGAGTAGCTTGTTGTATGGTTTGAACACTGTGACACTGACAAAAAAAGACAGGAGGTGGAGTTGGAGGTGGCAGGGTTGAAGATGCCCAGATTTGCATCGGGAATGATGAAGAAGGACAAGATTAGAAATGAGTATATTCAAGGGCCAGCTCAGTTTGAAAGATTTGAAAGGCCAAAGCAAGAGAGGCAAGATTGAGATGGTTTGGACATGTATGGAGGAGAGATGCTGGTATAGTGGGAGAAGAATTCTTAATATGGAGCTGCCAGCCAATAGGAAAAGAGGAAAGCCAAAGAGGAGGTTTATGCATGTGGTAAGGGAGGACATGCAAGGTGGCTGGTGTGACAGAGAAAAATGCAGAGGACATGAAGAAAGAGATGGATGATCTGCTGTGGTGACCCCTAACAGGAGCAGCCAAAGTACTTGTAGAAGTATTAGAAGTAGTGGGAATAGTAGTAGTAGTAGTATTAAAAGACTCATAGGCAAACAAAAACTAAAGCAAATATTGACATACAGAGTTGAAAAGCACCGTGAGGAGTTTACAGTAACCATGCAGCAGTTCTCATTGTTTGCCATTGAAGGCATTCTAAAGACCTTCAGGCTGTGACACGAAATGAAATTTTAGGCTGCCTCTTGGGGGAGCCCAGACATAGTTAGGATTGTTAGGATGCAGAGCACACTCAACATATGGAATTACAGAAGTTGAGCCAAATCACGGGCATTAAAGTATTTCACAATTTCAAGGGAGTATTTTATGTGAATTTTCTTAGCATTCATAAGAGCCGATGAAACCATTATGACTATATCATTTATTGCCATTGTCACATCATTAACAAATATCTAACCATTTTAAGTGCTCCTCTACCTGCACCGTATTCTTACAATATAGTTGTGAGAAGCCTAGAAAGGGGAAACATATCCTAAACTGTTATCCAGTATGTTCTAAAGGGGGAAAAACCTTTCATCAGCATCCTTTACCTTGTTAATTTTAAATTACTACACTGCACACATCCTTGACCTAAATCTAGCTTTGACAAATGATTTTGTTTCATACACAGGAGCTGTGTGGAGCTGTTGCTCTTACTGCCCCAGCATGTACCTGGTGCCTTATGGGAAAACTTCCAGTCCTCCATGAAGGTTAGTGTTTTCAGGCTGTTAGTGGACTAGATTTATTTTGGGTTTCTTTTGGGTTTCAATAGTAAAATGTCTTTAGTAAACAGTTTTCTTTTTAGCATTGCATTGAAAAGCAAAATGAATTGAAAACATGGCTTGCATTTATATTTTCATGTAATACAGTGCTGTATTCTTGGTCATTGGCAAAGCTTGTTTGCTGCTGTGTCCCATCATCTTATCTCAAAAAGCATACAGATGTCTCACTTTAACTATCAAACATAGAATACCTTTACTGCCAAAATTAAGCAATTATGATAGAAAATGCCATCATCATTTTTAGAATAATTCATCATGCCTTTAAATAGATCTTGAATTTTTCACATTCTCGCATAACAGCAATAAATGCTACAAGTAATTCTGACTTAACTTTGAGCCATAGTTGCATGTGATTTTTAAGTTTTGCCTGACAAAAGTGAAGCATTTTCACAATAAATGGTTGTTTATCTTCTTCAAAGTTGGCACACAGCCTTTTGCAAGAGAGTGGGAACACACAGCTTCGTATGCTCTCAGTTTTGGCGGAACAGGATGACGCGTGGTCCAACCCTGTTCTGAGCAGCATCCTATCCAATGAAATGCCTCAAACTGAGAAAAGTTAGTGTATATTTTTTCTTTACGTGTTGGTTTGATCAATCTAATTCACGTAGTGTTCCTCCAATGTCCCTTTTCTCTTTTAATATTAAATGATGCATCTTCTTCTTCTTTCCCTATACCACTGTTCTTCCTTATAGTTAATGAATTTTTGGAAATGGAAGGTCCCACACTCCTAAACATGCGAGTAAAGCACCTCATTAAAGTGGACAGTATCGAAAAAGCTGCTTCCCTTGCCAAGGTGTGCTCTGAGTATCACGGATACGAAGGAAAAGGGAACTTCAAACAAACCTACTTTGTTTGTATCTGTATGACAAAAAATCAAGAGCAGCTGATGGAGGAGGTGAGTAGTGTCACACAGATGTAGTTTCTTGATTCATGTGACCCAGGCAGTATCAGCTATTTTTTAGATCAAATTGAAATTCACATATTTATGAAGAGCTACACAATTAAAGCCACTAATGATAAAATCCCTCACTACAATTTTTTTTGTGCTTGTACAGTGACAATAAAGCTCTTGAGTCTGATATCCATCCTGATAATATATGTTAACATAGAGGAAAGTTCTGCAGAGCTTTCGAGAATGAGGGAAATCAAGTGTATCCTAAAAGCATGTCTCATGAACCCAAACACCAATACTTTATATTGGAAAGGAGAACCAACCAAGAGGAGTATATTGAACATGACTATATATCTCTTTGTCTATAATAGATTACATCAGTAGACTGTAAAGATGCCCTGGAGATGATCTGTAACCTGGAATCAGAGGGAGATGAAAAAGGAGCCTTGTGTTTATGTTCTGCTTTCCTCAAACGACAGCTTCTCCAAGGAGATGTTTATTGTGCCTGGTGAGGATAGCAGTCCACTACTATTTCAATGCTACACTAATTCACTCTTATGGATGAATGGTTTCAAATTGATGGTTCGTTTCATACTAACCCAGACTGAAGCTATTTTTGTAATAATGAAACTGTATCATCTTAGCAATAACTATGCAGTAACATTCACTAGTTCATAGTTTTCTATGAATTTAACTTTTTCAGAAAATTTCAATGATTCTTTCTGTTCATGTCTTTTTGTCTAGGGAACTCACACTATTTTGGAGTAAGCTGCTGATGCGTTTGGAGTCCTCTGCTGATGAGTTTCTCAGCCAGAGCAAAAAAATGGCTCTTCTTTGCAGTAGTGTCTGTCACATTCTCTTCCTTATCAAAGTAATCCAAAATGAGGTAAACAACAACACCATGATTTGACAAAACTCCCTTTCAGTAGGCTGTCACATCTTTATTTGAAATGGGGATGGAGCAACGTTTCAGCAAATGATCAGCATCATGTGATAAAACTGAAGCTGTGTACAGTTGTCCATTGGCTAATTATTTAAAGCAACTCTAATTATATCCTGCCAATCAAAAGGGAAAACAGACATGGATAGTTAAAGACTCATAAATCTCATGTGAATATGGGACAGTGTATAGACTGAGCTGTGAAAAAAGGTACTCTTAAAAAATCTACCCCATACACTAAGAAAGTAGATTATGATCAGTGATAAGATGTTAACTGTGAGCTTTATTCTGTAAGGAATACAGTCATCAGTTTGAATGAAAATGTTCATGCCAGCTACTTTCTATTTTGGTCTTAATTTGTAACTGAGAACAGTTATTCTTTGAACAAGACACCGACCCCTAACTCCTCAAGCTCTGTGATGCAATGACAACCCATCTAGAGTGTTTCCTCCCTTTTACCCAATGAGTGCTGCAATAGGCTCCAGCATAACTCTACAATCTGACTTCGGATACTTACTTTGACATGGGAAAATGGATCAGGTGTTGCCTTAACCCTGAAATTTGTGCCAATTGTAGGTCAATCCTTTTGCACATTTGTTGCAATTAATGTTCAGTTTGTTTCCATCTTTTTCAGAAAATACTGGGAATTTTTTTCAAAATGTCAGATTTGCCTCCTTTTTCCTTTGTATTTTACTGGCCTGCTTTTATCTTCTTTTCAACTTTATTTCGTGACTCCATCCATCTGGTTAGCACTAGCTAAGTCATGGGACCCGCAGTTTATTTTTGGATCTCCTACTCCTGTGAGATTCGCACAATCTCAATGCAGTCCTCTAGTATAGTCACAAGAGTCACAAGATCAAACAGTGCTATCTAGTGGCCTTATTTGAAAGTGATTATCATGTTCATCCGGCAAAATTACATAGTGTAAGTGGCAGGACCAGTCAGATGCATAAAAATACAGTGACTTATAGACCAGGAAATATGGTAACTGATGATTCTCATTTGAGTCTGTTGTTTTTAAAAAAAAAAATTAATCCAAGGCTTTCATGTGCCTTTGAAATACAAAGTAATAGCACTTTATTTTCCACATGTCTTTAAAACACATTCAGTTGGAAATATATTCTTTAAAACTGGATTTAGCAATATTTTTTGATATTGACATATCAAATGTCTCCCTGTAATGTGGAAAGGATTGCTAGCACTGCTGAGCTCACTGAGAATCAACACCCCCATCTACAGTTTCCTCTTACTTTCAGCATATTGTTTGGTTTTGCTGGTCTCGCAACGTGCACCTCCCTTTCTGGCCAAATTTCCTTTTCTTTCTCCTGGCCATCTCCCATAAAACAGTGGATAAGTCCCTTGGAACTCCCATGTTTAGCATGCAATTTATGATGGAGCTCACAGAGGAGGAAGCAAGCATGATAACATAGAAATTACGTGACATTTAAACATTTTTTGGGGTAACTTGTTTGCAAAGAACAGTATATTTACACACCCATAAGAGATGGAGCAACTCTGTATTCATTCCTTGTTATCCAGCTGAAAAAAGGGCTTGCGAGCTCACTGTTACAGTTTGGCAATTGTAGACAGGAAGGGAGGGGTGGGAAGAGACTTAGCTGTGAGGGTCTTTAGGAATCCCTGTAGCACTACCATCTGACCTCTCGCAGTCATAAATCACTTCATGCACCATTGATTTGGATGAATATAATGTAATGTCTTAAAGTAAAGAGAATTTTTTTTTTAAGTAATGGTTTGCAAGAGCAGTGTGTAGCTATCTCTTTTTTTAAAAATACTTATTGCACCTGCTCAAAACAGGTTCGGAGGTCAAAAAAATATTTTCTCTAAACGGTTGAACACAAAATTTATGTCACCAATTTATTGATATTGGTATCACCTTTGGCTGATGTTTTTTATTATCAATAATTTTGCTTTAATTTTCTATTTATTGTTCTATTTTCTTGTTTCCCCCATGCAGGTTGGAGAGGTGGGGCTTCCAGTTTGCGTTGAGATGTGCATTCAGGCACTGAAAATGACTTCCAGTGACCATAAGGACACCAAGTCAACTATCTGCAAAACTATTTACTGCCTCTTACCAACTGATCTCGAGGTTAAGCGTGCATGTCAACTGACTGAATTCCTCCTTCAGCCCACTGTTGACTCCTACTACGCTGTAGAGTCACTTTACAATGAACCCGACCAAAAGCCCGAGGAAGAAGGGAGTCTCCCTGTACCCAATTCTTTACGGTGCGAGTTACTTCTGGCCTTGAAGACACAGTGGCCTTTTGATCCAGAATTCTGGGACTGGAGAACATTAAAGCGCAACTGCTTGGCATTAATGGGCGAGGAGGCAGCTATAGTGTCATCTATTGACACTCTCAATGACACTGACGAACAGGAGGAGGAAACCCCTGCTGGCAAGGCTCCTGAGTTTAAGGACCTTGAGGACTTTCTGTTAAACACAACAAATGAGCTGAATGAAATCACAGATGAAAGGGAGAAAAACAGAGAGGTCAAAAAACTGAGGGAGCAAGGGTTTGTGTCTGCTCGATTCAGAAACTGGCGAGCTTACATGCAGTATTGTGTTTTGTGTGACAAAGAGTTCCTAGGTCACAGAATTGTTCGCCACGCCCAGAAGCATTTTAAAGATGGAGTGTATTCATGTCCAATTTGTGCTGATAGTTTTGAAAGTAGGGAAATTTTAGAACCACATGTAGCATCCCATGTAAAGCAATCGTGCAAAGAGAGACTAGCTGCAATGAAGGCTGCCAGGAAGGTGAGCAAACCACTTCAGTCCCCTAAAAGTCCATCTAAAAATATAAAGGTTGTTTCCAAGACAAACATCAGTCCAGTAAAAATCAACTCCTCAATTGCCAATCATGCCAGTTCTGATGCACCAGTAAGCCCTAATCCTCTCAAACAAACTTCAACTGAGACGCAGATGAGCCAAGATTGTTTCTGTCCGGTTCAGAACTGTTCAAAAGCTTTCAAGTTTTTCCGTAATCTAATGGCTCATGTCAGATGCCATAAGGATGATGAAGAGGCAACACGTTTTCTGGAGATACAAAAGCAAAAAGTGGTGTGCCAGTACTGCAGACGGCAGTTTGTGAATGTCAAACATCTGAATGATCATTTGCAAATGCACTGTGGCACTAAACCTTACATCTGCATACAACTAGACTGCAAGGCCAACTTTAACTCCAATTCTGAACTCCTCATGCACAGAAAAACACACTCGGAATTCAAAGCACAGTGCATGTTCCCCAACTGTGGCAAAATATTCAATGAGGCTTACTTGTTATATGATCACGAAGCTCAGCATTATCTGACGTACACCTGCCCAATGGATAACTGTGGAAAGATCTTTTACTCACAGTCTGACTACATGTCTCACCAGGCTAATCATTGTGCAAATGACATGGTCAGCACTGTCCCCCCAACAAGTGAGAATCCTCTGGATCCCTCAAAAGATGAGTCCTTATCCCAGAGCACCCCTAAAAAAGAAGATAAATGTTCAGCTTTTGTTCGTCTTGAGCGAATCGATACAGAGGCGTACATGAAAGATGGATCGAAGGACAGCACATCACCATCCATGTCACCATCAATTACAAAGGATCCTGTCCCTGTAAGAGTTAAACACTCAGTTGAAAGCATGCTGAATTTAGCTGCGTATTCCGGACTGAAACCAGAGGAATGCTACACTTCGCTAACAAATGCACCTCCAGCACCAGAAGTTATGAAACTTGAACTTGAGGTTCAACAACAGCATCCCAACATGACGCCACAAGATGAGAATCTTCCTATGTACGTGATACCTTGTGCAGAAAATCCTGGGGCTGGTCCGCTTAAAGAAGAGCCTAATAATGAAAAGGCTCAAGTGTTCCTGAAAGCGGTGCCCCAGATTATCTCACCAGCTCAGATAAAGACAGAAAACTCTAGTTCATTTCAAGAGTATCCTCAAACAACACCTACTGTAACTGGCAATGAGGAGAACATGCATTGCTGCCCATACAAGGACTGTACACGTGCATACAGCACAAACAAAAGCCTCTCCAGGCATGTCAAGAAGCAACATCCAGAAATATTTGAAGACTGGAAACTGGCCAAAAAATTCAACAAAGTGACTAAAATTGCAGCAAAGAAAATTTCAACTATGGGGAAAGCTTTGCCAAGTCAGACACAGAACCAAAGGGACAGGCCAACAAATCAGCTCTCACCGCTATGCAACAAAACTGGGATGGAGCAGATGGATTACCCAGTTGAATGCTCAAGCTCACCTGCCCCATGTTATCCTGGCCCTATGGATCCAGTGCCTATCACTCCAATGGTGAACCCCACAGTATATCCATCATGGGGAAGCCCAACCAATTCTGCTGGACTAATGCAGTCGGACATGTCCCAGTCTTGGTCTTCATCCCCCGTGAATAACTCTTATACAAATGCCTTCAATGTAAATGAGTATCCATCCAGGAGCTACGCTCCATGGCAGACAGACCCTTATCAATCCACAACCTCTCTTGGTTCTGAAAGAGACCACTCACTGGCAGCTATTCAAGGTGGCACAATGTCACATGTTACTTCAGATTCAAGTTTGATGTCTCAATATGTATCTAGTTCTCTGATGCTCGACAACGGGGGGCAAATGCACAATGGAGGGCACCAGTATGGGCTTATGCATCCAGAGGTCAGTGGAGATGCTGTTGATGTGAGAAAAAACGATCCCAGCATAACAGACCAACTGGGTAATAACAACAGTAGCTCCACAGTCGATAGCCTTCCTGATGGAAGTTACCACACTCCGTATGATCAGAATGCAAATTCTAGTTTTACCCCAAGGTCATCATTGGACATGTTTATGAAGTATCTGAGCCCGGAGGCCCAAGTTGCACTTAAAGCTACAACTGAAGTCACTAAAACGGAGAACGTGGCAACCCCTGCTTATGATCAGATTGACAATTCTGCAGATGGTATGATTAGTCAGCCGAGTGCCGCTCAGACGGATTTCCCTTATGAAGAGGACTCCAACAATGTGGAGAATGAAGTTAGCCTTTCAGATGAGAAGTTTGGCGACACGGAGGTACAGAAAGGAAAACGAAACAGGCTAAGCAAGAGAACCAAATGGCCTGCTATCATAAAGGACGGCAAAGTCATTTGCAGAAGATGTTTCCGAGAGTTTACAAGCACCAAATCTCTCGGAGGCCATTTGTCAAAACGATCACAATGCAAGCCCTTAGATGAAGTTGACCTGACGGCCGACCTGCCCACGTCTTTTCTTGATTTTCTCAATGACCCTCATGTCCCGGATACAAATGGAACAATATACAACATGTCAAACGGGGATTTCTCACAGGAGAACTGTTCCTTGACGACTCTGACATCCCAAGTGGTCACCAAACAGGAGCCTCAGAGTACAGTTACGTTGGACTCCTATGCATCAAACAACTTCCCCCCCGTCTCCACTGAAGACCAGCCCAGCCAGACGAAATGCGACCAGGCAGAGAAGGTTATCGACTTGGCCAATCAAGCACTCCCTGTAACTCACCAAGAGGACCACTTAATGGAGATCTCAAGCGCTTTTCAACGGTTGGATTTGATCGAGGCCCAGGCTGCGCAAGAGAAGATGCGAGAGAACATCGCCCTCCAGCAAAAGGCTAGCTATAGCAATCCGGCCTCTGACGCGGAGAAAAGCAAGGCGCCGAAATCTAGAGAGAGGAAGGTCGACAAGCATCGCGAAAAGATTATCAAGCCCTTCAAGTGTGAGCAGGAGGACTGTGAGTATTCCTTCATGACAAAAGAGGCACTGTTCAAACACCTGAGTAAGATGCACGATTTCTCCAATGAGATGATAGAGGAGCTGAAAAGAACCCCACTTAAACTAGCTCCGTATCCTTGTCAGATCTGCTCCAAAACATTCACCAGAACCACAGGGCTGAGAATCCACTACGAAAAAGTCCATCGCTTATCCAAGCCTGAGATGCAGAGGCTTAAGATCAGCGCTCGTAATAGGCGTTCGTTCAGACTTCCCAAGAACGAGCCACAGAAGAGCCCCGTGACTACCGCTGAAGCCAACGCTAATCGAATGACCAGATCTTCATTGTCAGTGCACACCATAAAACAGGAGCCCCTCGACTGTGTGATTCAGCCACAGAAGGACAACGAGAGCACTTCCAAGCTTTCCGACACCTCCGCAGCAAGAGACGCTGCAGAGGAGAGCCTCACACTCGAAGTTTCAACTGTCACACAACTGCCGTCGCCTCAAAACTACTTGGGTGACAGGCCATTGTGTGAGATACCACCGATGCCTGAGCAAGCCCCAGAGGAGCCTCAAGAAGCGGAAGTGAACCAGACGCCCGAGTTGAAAGAGAAACTCGGGTGTGAGGTCAGCACAGTATCCACACAGCAAGGAAAAACGGACTCATCGTCTTCAAGCAACGTCAAAGAGCCAGCCTCCAGAATGCCCGTGTCCTCATCCCCAGAGAAACCGAGCAGTTCTAAGAACGCATCAGCAAAGGATGAGGCGCAGAGGAAGGAGAAATCTCAGAAGAAGCTGGGACTCAAAATGTGCGACGCAGACAACACCTTCAGTCCATACAGACCATATCGCTGTGTCCATGAAGGATGCACCGCCGCATTCACCATCCAGCAGAATCTGATCCTCCATTATAGGGCTATGCATCAGGCTTCCCTGCCTGCCAGCAAACCAGAAATCGGTGTGGAAAAGACTGTTATAACGGACCAAGAGAGCATTAGCAAAGATAAGGAGGTCAGGTGTCATGTGAAAGATTGTTCCAGAGTGTTCATGGGAGTCACCAGGTTAGTGCAGCATTACCTCTTACTTCACAAGTTTACCCGTGACAAAGCCACCGCTATGATGGCCAACATGAACGTAGGCACGTTCCATTGTGACCGACCAGAGTGCTCCCTTCCCTTTGACTCGGTGGACAAGTACATCGAGCACATAAAGAATTACCACAAAGAAATCGCTATCTCTGAGAGTGGTACCGTGGATACAACTTTCAAGTGCGAGTATGAGGCATGTGACCGTGTCTACACCACAAAATCAAATCTCCTTCGCCATCTGATCAAAAAACACGATTATGTGTATGATCCTAAAAGCAGCGATGGCAGAAGGACCAAATCAGTGGGACTCTTCTGCGCGGTCAACAATGGGAAAGAGAACGTGGAAAGCAAGTTCAAGGTAAAGAAAAAAAATGCCAAGAAAAAAGATGCGAAGTCCATGGAGCATTGGACCAACTTTGGAAAGCCCACACTGAAATCTCATGAAGAGGCCTCAGCCATGTGTACCAAGAAATCCTCCCTGCAGTACCCCTGCATGATCATAGGCTGCGATGCTGTGGAACGGGCTGAAAGGAACATATTTAAGCATTATGCCACCCATGGCCTCACAGAGAGATACATCGAAGACCAGAGAAGTCAGTTCATATTCTGCAAAAAGTACTCTCGGTCAAGGTTTAAAGATGCCAACAAGTCAGAAGGCATGTCATCAAGCTCCTCTGAAGAGACGGAACCGGAAGAGAGCGAGGCAGAGAGCGCAACCACCATCGGGCAGAAGACCGATGAGACGATGGATAGAATCATTCAAGATGACAACAAGTTGTCTAATGATGAAAGTTCAGAATCTCAAACTTCCACGGGGACAGAGGGGGGGAATAAGAAGGGCCGTCCCAGGAGACCCGTGCATCCTACACCAGCTTGTTCGGAGAGGATGCAGACTCTAAGGAACCGATCGACTGTTAACAGTTCGAGAGAAAACTCAAATCCCGGTACACCTGCAGCTCAAGAACAGTGTGATGAGGGAGTGATGCCAGGGTCGTTCAAGCCTTTAGGATTCGAGGAGTCATTCCTTAAGTTTTTGGAAACCTCAGAATCGACCCAATCTTCCAAGCGAAAATTAAGTGATAGATCTAGTCTTGAGTTGCCGTCCAAAAGGCAATTTACGCTTAAACAAAAATCTTCTATAAAGAGTAAACTTTGTGATGAATTAAGTGACTGTGAAAATCTGGTAGACTTCAGAAACCCCCTCAATCTCAAGTCAGTGAGCAATGTCAAGATTGTTATGGATAAAACTTTTTCAGATGGTGCTGATCTTTTGCTAAAGCAGCTACAAGATATGAGACCCATAGTTATAATAAAAAAGTGGCTTTATAGTGGATCATAGCCTGATGTTTTATTTTCAACTTATTCTCACTCAGGATTTGAGAAAGTAACATGCTGCAGAATGGTTTGCTGTTAGTGCATCAGATTTCCAGCTATTCACAGTTATGGTCACGGTTAAAGATGAAATGGCCTATTTTGTACTTATAAAATATACGTCTTGGATGATTTTAAGTATGTATGTTAGGTATAATAACCAGGTAATCTATAGGACATAGATTTTAGAAACATGTTTGTATTTATGATGCTTAGTATTGAAGATGTTTTTTTTCTTTTGCTAAATTGAGACTTTTAAAGAAAATCTATGTTTTTATATATCCCTATGGGATTTCAAGTTTTGTTTGTATTTATTTCATCCTTTTTAAACACTAGTAGGCCTATCTGTAATATTTACATGTCTTCCACACAGTGTTCAATAAAATGTTACTGGTTCCTTTTCTAACATATGGTGTGCAGATCTTTTGTATTGCATGTATCCTTAGTTATTTATCACCAGTCTCTTTTTTTCTAATTGCATACATTAACATTTTTTAAGTCCTATGTACTGTACTTGCAGGATAGTCACATTTTAGCACTAGTTGGGTTAATTGTATCAGATATTATTAAATTGTCCTTTTAAAAATTGAAGGTGATGAAATTAGTGGGTCATAACTATAAAAGAAATATGCAGTATATAATATCTAGCACAGGTTGATAGTTAACTTCAAATCAATCGAACAGATTCATTTGATAGGATACTGCTTCTCTGTAGACCATTTTGCATGTACATATTTACAGAGTGGCAGATAATCTGTTGCAGTAAGGTCAACCCAGTTCGACTTCCATGACTCGCACGGAGTCACTTCACGTCTGGGCTGAGAACCAGACATGCTTGTATCATGAGCCCAGATCCAGCCAGTGTGTCCCTGGGCCCTCGGGCTAGGAACTCCATTCCAACTGACCTTGGTGGCACTGATCTGTGGCTGAGCCTCTCTGTGCAAAGTAGATATTCAAATGACAAATCAAATTTCCATTTGTATGAATAAAATATAATTTAATACAAGCTGGATAACTTTTTATTTTGCATGTGTAAATCAGGGTGAACATGTATAATGTAGTATTTCCAGAAAATGTTTTCATACTAACTTGAGACAAAGTCAAGTGGTTGGGTGTCTGTTGGCATTGCGAATATGATTACTAATGATTTGATTTAACATTTTTAAAAAATAAACATAAAAAACTATTATACTTAAGGGAAAGGAACAATGACCAATCAACATACACAACAAGCTCAATAAATTATAAACAGCCCAAATTGATTATTACACGTTCAAAAAGGGGGCCAAAGTAGCTCAGAGGTAGAGCACGCACTTCACAAATGAACAAGCTAGAGGGTATGGGATTGAATCCACTGCGGGGTATCAGGAAGGGCAGCCGGCCTTAATCAGCCGGCCTTAATCCCCTACGCCTGCCCTGGAATGTCTTGGTAACTTGTCTAGGGTGTTTCTCCACGTTATGCCAAATGTGTGCTGATGTAGGCACCAGTAGATCCATGACCTAGCTTTAGATGAGTGGATGAGAATCATATGACATGTTCAAAATGGAGTAGGAGGACACATACACTCACTTATGCCCACCTCTTCTCCACTGTTCTTTAATTAATCTTGCAATCTTTGACTTATATAGACTTTGGAACGATTATCCCAATTCTATATAAAACCAAATATCACCCAGTGTCAGTCATATAAAACTTAAACAGTGATCACAGCCCTTCCTCATCCATGTACCTATTAAAAAAAAATTTTGTACATTATTTTGAAATGGATAATTGTTCATATACTACTTGAGTTCCACATCCAAATATTCCACAAATTCACCTCAAAGATTGTCATGCGTTCAGTTTTTTTAACTTAAACCTTCCTCCTGTTATAATTACACTCTCTGCCAAAGAAGGTTTTTTTTTATAAATCACCCAGTAGTGAATTATTTCTTGCTTTTTACATTATTTGCGCCATGTTCAATTCCATGAGATCCATGAACTTTAAGCCATGTGACATTATAAACAGCATGTTAGTGTGTTCACAAAATCCTATAATATTGATCATCCATATGACCCTTTTTGTCTAATGGTAGTAGGTTACTTTTGTTACCCCATACCTCCACACAATAATCCAGATATGGCAATACAATCGAACAATAGTGTAGACATTGCTTTATGATCCACAATGTGGCTTGTTTATCCCTGGACTGGAATGTTCCTCATCAGCGTTGCTGGACCTATTTTATATAAAGTTTCCAGTAGATGTTATGGTCTATGTGGGGGGAGAATACACTTAACGTCAGTTAAGTGTATTCTCCCCCCACAAAACTATTGGGGTAATGATGCCATGCCATTCCAACTTTTCAAGTGCTATATTGTGACTAATGGTATCAAAAGCTTTTTAGAACTATACATCTTCCTGCTGAATACTTTTTTATCTATTCAGTTAGTAAGTTATATCAATTAACCTCTAGGAGTTACCAGATAGTTGGGCAACCACTGCAGAAATAGTGAGGGAGACGGCTAGGAAGGTACTTGGTATGCTAACTGGACAGAGGAATGAAGACCAGGAGTCTTGGTGGTGGAATCAGGAATTGCAGCAGAGTATACAAGGGAAGAAGTTGGCAAAAATTAAGTGGGATAGACAGAGAGATTAAGAAAGTGTACATGAGATGCAGCATGAAGCAAAGAACGTTTAGAGACAAAGCAAGAGATGTCAGATTGAGATGGTTTGGACATGTGTGGAGGAGAGATGCTGGTATACTGGGAGAAGGATGCTGAATATGGAGCAGCCAGGCATGAGGAAAAGAGGAAGACCAAAGAGGAGGTTTATGGATGTGATGAAGGAGGACTTGCAGGTGGCTGGTGTCGTGTGACCAAGGAGGATGCAGACGACAGGAAGAGATGGAGATGGAAGATCCGGTGCGGCGACCCCTAACTGCAGCAGCCGAAAGTAGCAGTTGTAGTAGATTAGGCGATAGATGGACAAATGTATACCAATATTAAGAAAATACACTACTATTATTCTGGGAAAAATCTTTACAGGGATTCTTTTGAAAAAAATAATTTAACCTGTAGAGATACTTCAGAGGAAATGGTCACCTTCTACCTTCTCTGCCGTGGAGCAACGGGCTGACTCCAGGACTTGAGAGCTGTTCAAGATCAGCAACGTTGATGAAACAAAACCTCATGCTTTGAAGCAATAAAAAATGGACTTACGTCATTTTTGCTCTTTCACCATAATTTAAGAGTTATTATTGTCAAATGAAATTCAATAAGATTAATAAATAACTTAATTTTCATGAATGACAGTTGCATCTTCTGAACTATGAAGAACGATCTGGTCCTTGCTGGCCAGTGAACGTTGCTTTTCCGTATACGTCAAACTGGCGCGAAATAAGTCGAAGGAGGTTCCTTTTGAGACAGCTGGAGTCGACTCACTAACGAAATATATTTTATATGTCCTGGTGTACTTACTTGTTTTCCACAAAGCTTTTTGTAATTCATATAAAGGAGAAAGAAAACGTTGGTTCTATCTGGCGCTGACATGTCAACTTCATCTATGTCGAAGGTAATGTAACATCACCGTGTGTTGTGTATCTGCTCCTTTAGTAAGTTAAGGTATACCCTGATAGCAGTTGTGTCCGTCATGGCAACACGTTGATTTTAAACATGTATCTGGATTTTCTTAAGGGGCGGTTTAACTCAGGAGGTAGAGCGGGTCGTCTATTGTTTGTTCGATACCCGGCTCCTTCAGAAAGCGGCTTAAAGTCTCTTTGAGCAAGGCACTGAACCGTTGACTGCCCCTATACAATATGATGGGTTAAATGCAGAGGATAAGATTCATTGAAAGAATAGAATAACCAAATAAAATGGCCTCCCTTTATTGCTTGCAAATGTTGTTTAACTTCATTCGTTGTTGCCTTTCAGGGCTGCTTTGTATTCAAACCGAGTGCTAAGAAGAAAAAGAAGACTCTGGGTGTTGGTGAGTTGTTGTTACGTTGTCTTTGTGAACGTTACGAATGGTACGTTTTAGTTTTCGTTTATGGAAAAGTAGTTAATCAAATATTTTTGTCCTTGTCTTGACAGGAGATTATTTCATTCGTGGCTGTGAGAACGATGAGATCAGTGATCTACGGTTCAAACTCTGTCAGAGTCTGTGGGATAAAATGAAATCTGACACAGAGGTAAGCTCAGATGCCTCACATGTTGTAATTTCACATACAGATAAATCCGATCCCGAAAGGTCTGACAGTGTAGTAAAGTACCCCTGCCCCCATTGAGACTGATATTGAAGCTTGATGAATTTGGTTTGTCTGATTTTTTTTAAAGTCCGCTATTCCAGGATATATTTATGTATGACATGAGCAGGTATGTCATGGGTCATATGTGGTATGCATTTTCTGTCTTACACTTTACTTGCCTCTAAGACTTTACAGGATGAACTTAACAGGAAAATCCTGGACAGCTTACTGGAGTACATTAGAAAGTGCTCCTCCACATTCCAGCGCAGCTCAGATGACTGGGCATCACGTATGAGGGCCAGTGAGATTCCCACAGCTGCTCTTGTGCTTGGTATGCTTGAAGTTTGCATTCATTCTAGATTTGAAATAATGAGAATGAAACCTATCAAAAAAGTAAACCTCTCATTCTCTCCATCTGTGGTGTGTTGTGGATTTTGACTACTTCTTTTACATTGGAATGTCAATCCAATTTTCGATTTTCATTTTCACATTTGGCAAAGCACTTTTGTCCAAAGTAATTTAAAAGTCAGGTATTAACACATGTGTGTGTGTGTTTTTCAATCTACATGACACTATCATATAACCGATGGATTGTATCTTATTAAGTGCAGTTAATACGTTATAATGTGTAACAGATAGATCACCAACAAGTGATCAGGCTGTGATTTTAAACATAGAATCTTACTGTATGTATGCATTTAGTCTTTTTCATCATTTTATAAATGTGATATTTTCCAAAGGTGTAAATGTTCCAGATCATGAAATTACCTTCCAGAGCCTGTTTGACCAACTTCAGCAGTCTGTGACTCCCTTTGTAGCCTCTGTGGAAGCTAAAGAGTGTGGAGGTAAGGGTTAAGCGTAAGACATTGAACGTTTTTTACCTGCACTTTATTTTTGAAGACTGATGAATACTATCTTTCTTCATCTCTGAGAGGGACATGATTTGTAGGGTCTTCTTTTTTCTGCTTTTTACCATTTACAATTTTTGGGTGTTCATGCAGAGAGGCGAAGCACACACAGCAACCAGAACTACATGTGATGTACCACTTATCGGGTAGCCTAGTGGGGTTGTACTATTGACTATTGGGGGAGAGGGAGGAGGTAGAAGAGGTGGAGATTGGTACTCTTTCTGAGCAGCAGGAAGAAGGACAGGGGGAATGTTAATTGGAAGAGGGAGGTTGGTAGACTGTTGCAGGGAAGAGCTGGAGGAGCAAAGCAGGACAGGAGAGGAGAGGTAGAGGTCAGGTTGAAGGCCAGTCTGGAGGGTCATGAAGAGGGTAGCTGTAAGACAGGCAGCCAGAGAGGGATGAACAAACAAGAGTCAGGAGTTGAGTCAGATGGTATGGACCATGCAGATTGCTCTGTTGTGTCAGAGGCACCTGGTTGTCAGGATGTGCAGGGGGATGTTTACTCAGTGGTAGAATAGGATACGTTTTAGAAGGTGACCAAAACTAGGAAGAATGTTGATATATCATATTATTAACCTAATGTTAAAAAGTTTATGAGGTCAGCGCAAGTAATCAAGGCCACACAAGAGTCTCCTAGTTTGCGAATGACCCCTAGGATTAATTATTGGTTGAAGAAATGGGCCATTGCTGTAAGGAACAGCTTCGCTTTGTCTAAGGATTAAAGTTAGATTTGTTGAAAAGTAAAGGGATACTAGTGGGGCTTCTTCGTTTTCTGATTCTTGCTTTTCACCGTTTCTCTTCATTCTCTTAAGGAGGTTCTGAGGATTGGTTCTTTAACACAAATGGGGACAGAAATGGGACTAAAAGGGCTGTATTTGTTGACCTATGTGAGACAAAAAAGCCTTTTGCAAGAAACACGGTGATGTAAATAATGATGAGGACTGTGGGCTCTGTTGGAGAGGGAGTTAATTTATGAGCCATGGTACAAACAGTGGAGATGTAGCTATTCTCTTTGCATCAGGTAGAAATATTAATATCACCTCTCAAAAGGAAGTCACAGGAAGGCTGCTAGTGGTCAGCTATGTGTGCCTGCATACACACATATTTATTTATGGGTGTGGCGATTTGTGAGGTGTAGGTTTTATGTGAGGTTTTAAAGTATGTAAATACTTTGTGCTGTTTAATGATATCATTGTTAACTGAAAGTCAGTCTTTCTCTCTCTCTCTCCCTCCTTTATCAGCACTGAAGCATCTGATGCAGAGGGTTCTGGAGAGGTTGATGTGCACTGTTGTGTCTGTGGATGACGATGAAGAGACTGAGCAAGGCAGTACCCATCTTAACCAAAAGACAGTGAAATGCTCCCTCAGTACTCTGTGTCACTGGTACATGGCCAAAACAAAGGTAGGAGGACATATCTAGTGTATTAGTTTTGTGTTTGAGATTGTATGGCAACTCTTAATGAAAAGAAAAATATATAAATAATAAGTAAATAAATGTCAAATGAATACATTTCTGCCACATGAGTGAACAGCTAAAGACACTTGAAAACTGCTCATTAACATATCAAAGGTGTGTCAAAGGTAGTTTGATTGTTTTGCTTGTTTTTTTCCCCTCAGAAATCTAGCAGAAGTAGTCCTTGTAAAAAGCGTAGGTTGGAAGTCGGAGACGAGCATCAGCAGTCCCCCATCATCATTATCTTTAAAGACTTAGAGGCATTCAACCCAAGAGTTCTCCAGGATTTCATCCTTGTCTGCAGGTACCCATCAAATCTGCATTGAGTAGAATTCTTTTTTCCCATTTTCTCTTGCCATTGGTTTCTCCACATTTGTAGTCTCTTTACAATACCATGACTATCTACCTCCCTCCTACAGCCGATATGTTGAACAGCTTCCCATGATGTTCATCTTTGGCATCGCTACATCACCCAGCACCATCCAACATATGTTGTCCCATTCCGTGTCCTCCCTGCTTTGCATAGAACTCTTCCAGTCCTTGTCTTGCACCCAACATTTGGCCACAGTTGTCGACAAGGTGAGTACAGAAGATGTGTTTATATTTAAATGGGGAATTGCAATGAGAGACCCCAAAGACAGTTACAAATAAAGATCAAATTGGGAGCAATTGAAAGAGATGCCCCTGTGCCACTAATGCAGGAACTTTATGATAGTCTACCAAACAAAAATTTTGCAGCAGATATTAACTGTGCAGCAGTGCTCATATTATATGAAGTTTCTCCACAATTCACTTAGTAGATATTATTTTCTCTGCTTATTTATGAATTAGTGTTATGATAGTTTTTTTAATACATATGCTAAACACAACAGCCACACTAATGTTGCTACTCTTCATTTTTGAATATTCTATTAATGAAGTTGAATTAAGCAGTATCAAGTAATCACATTTTCAGAAACTAGCAGCATTTTTTAACTGCTCCCTCCTTGATGGTAGTAATTAGTTAATATAGTGTTGTATTACTTGTGTGAACGAGCAAGTGAGTAGTGCTCAAACGATTAATCGTTTGCTGATTAGTGTTGGAGTAGCAGGACCCAAACTGTGATGAAGGTTGTATCAGTCACCTCAAAATGTCATAAAGTTGCAACGAAGATTGGAATCCATTGGTCTAATCAGTTTTTAAATTTTAAGTTCATCTGTTATTATGAAAATGACAGCCTAGTAAGTTAAATGTATTTCCTTCCTTTCTTGTGACTAGTTGATCTTGACGGATCGGTTCCCTTTCAAGCTAAGTGGCAAGGTGCTGCAGGTGCTGGTCAGCATTTTCCTCTTCCATGACTTTTCAGTGAGAAACTTCATCAAGGGCCTGCAGGTATGAAGGGAATACCATCTGCTCTCTGTCTTTTGCTTGTCTGTAGATCTTTTAATGTGTGTTGAGAGATTAATTTGTTTACATGGTGCCTTTTGGGCTCTCTCCATCCACAGTTGGCACTTCTGGAGCACTTCTACTCTCAGCCTTTGAGTATACTCTGCTGTATGAAGAAGGAGGCCCTGGTCAATGTAGCACAGCTCAGTCACCAGGACTGTGAGAGGGTCAGGCAGCTCCCCTCCTTCAAGAGGTACATGCAGCTTTGTTTTGTGGCTTGCTTTCACCTATCACAAGTCTTATTATAATTAGATTCAGCTTTGCCTAATATTCTAGTTGGCTTATAAATAGAATAACATGGAATGACATGAATAAAAGAATAACATGGCTATCGCAAAAAAGAAGTGAATCAGTTTAACTGGATCAGAAGTTTATTTGGAAACGTTTCGTCTCTCACCAGGTGACTTCTTCAGTCTAAGACTGAAGACTGAAGAAGTCACCTGGTGAGTGACGAAACGTTTCCAAATAAACTTCTGATCCAGTTGAACTGATTCACCTCTTTTTTGCGATTTCCGTACTTGGATTATTAAGCATGCATCAAGACAATAACATGGCTTGGATCATAATATCCCAGTTCCTGTACTTTCCCATGATGTTACACAATTTTAGAAATGTGTGGTTCTCAGTATTTTCTTCAGTATTTAACTTTTGCATTTATTCACAGTTATGTAGAGACACAAGAGCCTGAAAAACAGGGGGAACTGTTGACCAATGACACTCACCTGAAGGTACATGCTTTGTTAAAATACAGCTCTCAGTATCTGCACCCTAGGCTCAAACAACCACTTGGTGCTCACTCTTAGACAATCTGTGAAAGTGTAAGGATCATATTCACAAGGTTTATCTTTGTTTTTATATATTTAAGGAGGTATGTCAGAAGCTGCTGAAGAGCCTTCGTAAATATCACAAGAACTATTACCCCATGCTAAGCTGTCTCCACACTCTCACCTTTTCATTGCCCAGATGCCCCCTTGGGAAACAGGCAAGGACACTTTTATTCTGTATCCAAATAGCACTATTTCATATCAGTGTTAAGGTTTTCTGGCTACCCTTTATCATTCAATTTTGCAGTTTTTAAATTTTTTTCCCTTCAAGTGATCACTTGAGCTTATGTTTTGATCCAGCTGTCATGAAGTCATATTGGACTGTTTCTTTTTTCATAGATCAGGGAGCTCCACATATTGTGCCTGGAGAGGAACATATGGGAAACTGAAGAGTATAAGTCAGCAATGCAGTTCCTTAGGTATGGGTGACTGAAGTAGTAAAACAAATCCACAGTAAATACCAGTTAACCATGAATGGTAAATGGACTTTTTCTTATATAGTGCTTTAGTCTTGCAACCACTCAAAGCACTTTACAATGAATGCCTCACATTTACCGAGCTATGGGGCGGGATACAAACCCACAATGCCTGACCCCAGGGCTGTGCTCAACCTGCTCAAAATAAATCCAATGACTAGAAAGTGCTGCCCACTTTGATAGGTCACTAAAGCAAGAGTATAAGTTTAACCAGAGTTTTGTTTTCTTTTAGAATGATGGCTAAAGAGGACATGGTCAGCTCGCTCCAGAGGTGTGCTGAGATTCTCAAACCAGTCAAGTCAAAGAAGATGAGGAATGCACTTGTTGAACTAGAAGACCTGCTCAATCAGTTTAACCTATTGGACTGTAAGTAACAGGAATGAAAATGCACTTGGTAATGGTGACCTTTCTTTTGATTTCACAGAATTCTTCTTTGTTCCTTGGGTCCAAAGAGCTATTTTTACCATTTGCTATTCCCACACAGGGCCTCATGCAGCAATCATTTGTAAGGGTAGATTTGTTCTTAAAATGTCCTGAAGGTTATTAAAAAATCTTTTGGCAGGGGTGCCTATGTAGTAAAATAGTTACAGTACATACTGTATGGTCACCAGTTAGATTCCATCCAGTGACCTTTTCTGCATGTCATACCCCTCTCTTGCTTTATCTCTCCTATTTCCTGTCTGCCTTTCACAGTTGCTGTCTTAAAAAAGCAAAAAACAACAACTCATGTGCCAGTTTTTGGTGTCTCACTATTGTTCTCTGGTTGGCTCAAGATTGAAGAGCAGCACAGACCTTCCATATGCACAACAGTCTTGTTTCAAAGAGCAAAAGTGCATTAATTATTTTCCTAACACATGGAGAGATTAGTTTTTATATTGAAAAACATGAAAAAAATATTTAATGGGCTATACAATTGTGAGAGGGAAAGAGGGATTCTCATCAAAGTGAAAGTACTGTTCTGTTTCCACCAAGTTGTTTTGGACTTTGTTTAAGAGCACATTTAGGCAGTTACGGATGTTTTGTGACACTCACATCGACAACTTTTCTGTACTTTCATTTAGAGCAAGTTTAAGAGAAATGTGATTAAAGCTTCTGAGAATATTGTTGCATGAGGCCCATTGTCTTTCCTTGGACAATTTTGTGTAAACATTTGGGATTTTAAAGCATATCCCTTACCACTTGTGTGTTCCTGTCTCTCAAATACTTTTTCATAAAAGCCACAAGTGAAATGGCTGCCAGCGAAGAGGCTATCACATCACCTGTGAAAAGTCTCCAGAAGAAAACGGATCTATTCCAACTGCAGAAGGTATCCTTATATAACAGCTGAGTGTAATACTTTTTTGTTGCTTTGTTGTTATTTTTTCAGTCTCAATTGTCACAATTTTCTTGTGCAATAACTGATTGAATCTTCCTGTGCCTTTAAGACTCTTTTGGAGATGAGAGCATCTCGGAGATGCAAGAAACTGAGTCGGTATGAGGTTCTTCGAAACCAGTTGCTAGACTTTATCGATGGCTTAGTAAGGTGAGACAGTTTATATCCTGTCTTACTTAGTTTGTGACAGTGATGTGACCAATTTAATCCAGTAAACAATTGGAAATGCTCAGTGAACAAAAAAATCATCTATCCTTTCCCAGGACCCACCTGTGTCCCCCAGAGACACAGCCATTGAATGAGGTGTGCTACTATAGTTCCTCTTCCGTTCTGAGGCGCCACCTCAATGCCACACCCCGGACATCCATTCAGACTGCACTCAGCAATCCCTACCACTATCTCCAGGTAATTCCCAGCAACTATATGGCATTAAATGGAAACAACTGATGAAACCTGAGGAGGGAGTGAAAGTTATAAAAATGGATACGTTGTATTATTTAACTGATGTACATAATGTCTGCAGGAGGATTTGGAACACTTGCAAAAATATGTAATTTTATTTTTACATCAAAATGTCAGATATAATCCTCATCAAGCACTTGGTTTCTTTTTTAATAGAATTGTAGCCTCAGGACTGAAGATGGGATTGTGTCTAACGCCGCCCCTGATATCTGCATAGTATATAAGCTCCATCTGGAGTGTGGCAGGCTGATTAACCTCTACGACTGGCTGGAGGTAAGATTCTGTGTATCAATTTGATATATATTAAATTGCCTGCACCACTTCTGGAAAAGCAATATAACAGATGATAATGGTGTTATTTTCAATACTATCCCCTTTCACTCAAACTCATAACTGACTGAGTCATAATTCTATTAAGTGTGACTGATTTGATTGGGTTGGGTATAAAACTATGATGTTGGAAATACATATTTTCATTCTCAATAATCCAAGTTGTCAAAGAAGTCATAATAGTTTGAATCAGGTCATCTGAATGTAGATTTAAAAAAAATAGAAGGACGTTTCAACATCAATCTGAATATCATATTCAGCTCGGAATCAAGAATGTGGGGTACTTACATCCTCGGTAAGGGACAGAGATATAAATTAGGGTCTTTTGAACATTGGTAGTCTGCCTGTTTCAAACTTTATTTGAATTTTTTTCTTTCTTTTCTCTTGGTTTGTTCAAATATCTAATCCTGAAGACCAGTACTTTTAATTTGCTGTGACAACTTCAGTGATGCAACATGACACGACTGGTTCAACCACAGATCCATTGTAGGCTATGGCGACTGCAGTTATGTTTTGTCACCACCTTTGCCATCACCAAACAAAGGAGCACAGTTGAACCTTATTTTGACATTATTGTATCTGCTAGCAAAGTTCTTTTTATAAGCTCAGTCTGTCATATATGGCCATTAGTCTCAATGACTTTTGCTTCTTTAAACTCACCAATACTGGCCTTGGTGGCATCGTGATGCAGCAGTTAGCACTGGGCCTTACAGAAAGAAGGTTCTGGGCTTATATCCCATCCCAGGTCTTTTCTGTGTGGAGTGTGCATATTCTCCCTGGGTCTGTGTGGGTTTCTGCTCGGTGCTTTAGTTTCCTCCCATTAGCAAAACGGCATTCATGTTGGAGTTGATGCTCTTGCCTGTAACCCTGAGCAAGACAATAAGAAAAAAGAACAGGAGTTGGTCCCCAGGCACTGCAGCTATTCCTTGCTCTTATACAATAGGATGGGCGAGGATGGGAGCAGATTTTAGCTGCATGTATGCACAATGACAAATAAATAAAGCTTCTTGTTTTCCTGCTGCATTTTGGTCCTATGATAAATATGTTGAAAGTGATGTACCAATTCATAAGGGCTGGTCCCTAATAGTCAACCAAATATTAGTTGATTAGAATAGTCTCGAATGACTAATTTTTCATCGGTTCCTTAGTTGCATATGAAATGCTTTAAAAAAACTTATGTGAAACTTGTGAGGGATTTTAATTTGACTAAATGCCCGCCACCACTTTATGTGCATCATTTCAGTAAGAGATAGACATTCCTGTCATGCACACAGCCTGTCCCTGCAGTTAAACTTTGTCAGGCAGAAATTCAAAAGTGTAGGATTATTTTGAGTAGTTAAAGGACAGCCCCAAGAAGGTTATGAATCCCATTCAGATTATTATTCATTACCTCTTTTGCTGGTGTCATTAACATGCGGCTCACTTGGTACGTGTACTTGTAAAATTCCTATTTTAAAAGCTTAAGTTTTTATATTGATGTTACAAATTCATAAATTGTGTGATGTTAAACTATGTCGAAAATTAATGAAATGTTCAGTCTCCTTTCTGATTGTTGCAACTCATTCAGAATCATTACCACTTTTGCCAGTGTCGTTAACGGGCAGTTAACTTCATGCGTACCTTTGTAAGATTTATATTTTAAAAGCTAATTTATTATAGAGGGCCATGGTAGCTCAGCAGTAGAGCCCAGGTGCCTCCTGGTTTGGTGTAGTGGGTTTGATCACACTGCGGGGTGTCATGAAAGGGATTATGGCCTTAAACCCCCATACTTGGTAAATGTGAGGGATACAGTGTAAAGTGCTTTGAGTGGTCAATAGACTAGAAAAGGAAGCCAAGTCCATTGATGGTTTTGCATTTCTCTGTAATGTAGAACAGTGTTAACAATTTTACTTGTAACATTCTTTCTCAGACTCGAGCCATTTCCTGATAGCCTAATATTAATGGACTAGTGGACAAAATAGCTTGAACTGACTGTTAGTTGACTGCGAAAATCTTAGGTCAGGTACAGCCTTACAATTCATTTTACTCTGCGAAGTTGTAGCCGACGGTGACCATTTAAATGAGCAAGTACAGAAGTGTTCATGATATTGATATTCTTCCATTAGTAATGTCTTGGATACACAAGTGAAAAGATGTATCCAAAAAGGCATTTGTTGGTGAGTAGATATTCAGGATTTTAGTTTTAAGGCATGTACAATGATAACTTGGTAATCACCTAGATGAAAATGCAGGCTTAAATTTCCATTATCAAAGGCTGTTTAGCTATCAGGAGGGCAAAAAACATTTGTCAGGACGGTTCAAGTAACAATGGTTTTGTGGTTTTTTCAGGCTTTCGCCACTGTAGTCTCTGCTGCTGAGGGTAAGGATCCTAACTCTGAGGATTACGGCAAAGTGGATGAACTCAAACAGTATCCTTCCGTAACTGCTCTGTGCACAATTTCATAGGTCCAATTTGAACAGATAGATAAATTAGTAATACAAACGTAATGATAGTGGGTGAATGAGGGAGCTATGTATTGAGATTGTAGTGATCTTAGCCTCCAGAACAGCTTCAATGAAGCTTGTCACAGATTCTACAAGTTCCTGAACTACTAGAGAGATGGTAAACCTGTTTTCCAAAAGATCTTCCCTCATTTGGTGGTTTGAATATGTTGTTGGAGAGGGCTGTCTAACACTTGAGTCCAAAATCTGCCATAGGGGTTCAGTTGGGTTGAGCTCTGATGAATGCAAAGGCATAGATTTACATCATTTTCATTCTCATCAAACCATTAAATGACCCCTCATGCCCTGTCAATAAGGGTATTGTCATCCTGGAAGAGACCACTCCCATCAGGATTGCAATGTTTTATTCTAGTATAAAGGTGGTCACTCAGAATAACTTGGCAACTACCCTGAGGAAATGCCATTTCTATGAATGGGTGTACTTAGTCTACAACAATCTTTAGGTAGGTAGTACATGGGGCTGTAGTGGCTTCTGCACCACCAATTTAAGTGTAGCAGGTTCAATCCCACCGCGGGGCATCAGGAAATAGGCACCCGGCCTTAATCCCCTATGATCAGTAAATGTAAGGCATATGATGTAAAGCACTTTGAGCGATCATTAGATTACAAAACGACTACATAAAAATAGGTCCACTTAGCATTCATGTGTCAAAGTAACATCCACATGAATGCCAGGACCCACGTTTCACACTGGACTGCTGGCTTGCATTCTTCCTATAGTGCATCCTGGTGCCATGTCTTCCCCAGATACTTGATGCACATGCGCCTGGCCATCCACATAATGGAAATGAAAACTTTATTCATCAGACTCTCCCACCTATTTCCACTGCTCCAAGGTCCAATTCTGATGCTCACATGCCAATCGTAGGTGCTTTCAGCAGTGGACAGGGGCCATCATGGGTGCTCTGACTGGTGTGCAACTATGTAGCCCTATTCGCAATAAACTGATGTGCTTTGTGTTCTGACACCTGTCTATCATAGCAAGGACTAACTTTCTTCCAGTAATGTGAGCTACAGTACCTCTTCTGTGGGATTAGATTTCATAGCCTTTGCTCTCTACATGCATCAATTAGCCTTGGGTGCCCTCTTGAGTGTGTGTGCGTGCGTGCATGCATGCGTGTGTGTGTGGATAGGTATAGGGACTGCATGGCTCGGTGGGTAGAGCGGTCGTTTCGCAATCGGAAAGTTACTGGTTTGAGCCCAACACCTGCAGAGAAGCGTGTCAAAGTGTCCTTGAGCAAGGCACTGTTCCCCTAATTGCTCTGCCCTGTGATGGACTGGCGACCCTTCAAGGGTGTATCCCTGCCTTTTACCCAATGAGAACCGAGATAGGCTCGGTGTGTGTCTGTGTGTAAATGAAACATGCATCTCCCCGTTGTTTCTTAACTGTCCTTTTAGTGCTCGTTTCATCCAGGCTGTGTCAGAGCTTGAATTTCTAGGTTTCATCAAGTCTACCAAGCGGAAGACTGATCATGTGGCTCGACTGACGTGGGGAGGTTGCTGATCAAGTCTTCTTATGTTAGAAAACTTTAACGCAATTTACCATTGTACAGTAATGCGGGTCAAGCCTGTGTAATTTCACTAGTGAGACTTAGTGTTTTGAATTGTTTATCTAATAAAATCTTCTAGTTGCTATATATTATGCAAGGTAGCACACAATATACTCATTTTTGTGTATTTATTATCACTGTCATGTCAAGTATCAGCGGATGTTTCAAGAAGCATTTAAAACTTCTCGCTATCTTCTTGTTGTGCCATGCTATAATCATTGCTAGAATTAAAATACAGAACAAATACATGAAAAGATGGTGTACCCAAGGAGGAGAGAGTGGTTATTAGCTACAAAAGATTATCGCAGCTGTAATGGTTGCTTTGAAAATTTTGATGGTAAATGGACTTATTCTTATAACATAGAAAAGGTCAGGAGTCTGTGAATTTAGAGAAAGCATATGACAAGATGCCAAGAGAGGTGTGGTGTGGCAGAGAAGTATTTAAGAGTGGTGCAGGATATGTATGAAGGCAGTGAGACAGTTGGTGAGATGGTTAGTAGGAAATATGGATGGGTTCATGGTAGAGGTGGGATTACATCAAGGATTGGCTCTAAGCCTTTTCTTGTTTGCAGGGATGATGGACAGGTTGACACAAGATCAGGCAGGAGTCTCCGACTATGATGTTCACAGAAGACATCAGGATCTAGTGAGACTAGGGAGCAGGTTGAATCTGGATAGGTAGAGGTATGCAGTCCTTGTGTTATGGGAACAATATTAATACAATTAGGTCGTGCTAACACACCATTACCCAATATTTAGAAGACTGGTCTGAGAAACTCCTTTTTTTTAAACACTTTATTTATTTTTTCCACAAAGTACATTGGCTTGAAAGTAATACCTGTAAATGTCAAAATAAATAAAACTATGATTAGGAGGAGAAAATATATATAGTCGGGTCCAAAACCATGACCTGGGGTGGCAAACCGCAAATTGTTAAACTAATGTGTTTTCCACTTGCTCACAGATTGACCAGCAAACCTTACGTAAAATTTTACATTGCTTTATCATATATACATGTAACAAAGAAATCAAACAATGAAGTCTGGAATGCTGGGCATTTTTATAAAAGTAATAACTGTAGATACACATACAGCAGGAGAAACAGAGGCCACTGGTAGATGGGGTTCATAAATTTACATTGGGAAGCACCTAGTTGCTTACAACAGAGTGGTAACCACTGACTGGCTTCATATAAACCTTTGTCCAAAGACAGAAATATGGCACAGTAAGAAAAATTTAATTTTTTACAAGCTAAACCGAATCTCTTGCATTGATGGGTTTCTTTCTTTAAACGTTGCTCAATAACTTGCAGCAAGAAAATGTCTGGAAGAGATTCTGTGACACACTCAGGAAACATCTGGAAAAGAAATCAAGAAACAGCAAATTAACCCAACAAATTCAATCTAATTCACAGTTGGAACTACAAAAGGAATTTCATAAATGTATTCAATGCAATGGTGTAAGGTGATTGTGGAAGTAATTCAACAGAAAAAACTCACAGCTTGCAGGTTGCTCTCCATATCTTCGCATCAATTGGTCATGTGTGAACTTCACAAAGGTGTCATATTGCTCTAAAGAATGAAAGAAATTCAAGATGCAATGACAAACACCTGAAACTTGCTAATTTTCAGATAGCTTTCATACAAATTATTTGTTAACTTGAAATTTTACTTCAGAGATCAGACATTTCAGATAAGGAAATCTGAATCATGAAGTAGAAGATGCAAGGCTATAGCATCTGGTTACTAAAGGCTGTTCTTATTATATAGGTTACCACGTATAAGGGTATAGTCTTGTTTATTTGATTTTTACATTAAATAAGCTTTTTGCAAAAATAAATTCCTAGAACAAATGTTATTGATCAATATCCAGGTGGTAAAAACCAACTTCTTCAACATGTTTTCTTCAGTTGAAAAGCATACCAATCACAGTATCCCTGGATTATATTGTACCCACCAGCCAATTTTGAAGTCATTGTCTCCTCATATTCTTCCCGCACCTTCTCTTCCCTTTCTTTAAGTAAGCGTTCACAGATCATTCCAACTTGTCTGAGAGTGAATAGAGGTTGTTCTTTCCTTGTAGGAGAAACACCCCCAGATGATGTCCCTGTGGATGCATTTAGGTTAAAACCTGCTTCGCGAATATATATTCTTACTGCAACACTGTGGAACCCTTTCATATGTATCTCGTGTGTAACAAACCTTGCATGCTGGGACCACTCATAATAGAAGACTGACATGGGGAATCAGGTGAATAGCAGCCCTCAGTGTGTTGATAGCCTCCCTCTAGATGCCTCCTTTTCTGGATGCGTTTGTACTCCTGTTTAATGTTGTTTAGGATTTGTTCTGGAAAGGCACAGGAAAAGATAGTTGGTTGTCAGGGACAACAGATGTCACATGCATTGAGGCCTCTAAACTTACTCTTCAGTCGTTGCTGATGGAAAGATGTAGTCTTTACAGTAACAATAGATTTAAAACCGCATGGTTGTTTGCTCATTTGAAAGGAAGAGTGGTTAATGTCTGAATACTCAATAGTCCAGGTAAGGTTGAATCAGTTTCTCTAAAAATATCGCTTAGCAAAGAACTGATTCAACTTTGTTTGTTTTACTTGGTGATTTGATATCACTTAGCAGGACGTGTCAGTAAAGGCATTTAAAAGCCCCTAATCAACATGCAGGCCAATCTGACTGGCGTGGATACCTGCGGTTAGTCTTGATGAGGATTCTCCAAATGGTGAGGGCTCCATGCGGAGGTACTTCCTGGGAGATGAAGATGTGGAAGAAGAGGATGGAGACACGGGGACGCACCTCCGCCTTTTCGGGGACGTCGGACTCATCAGAGGATCGAAATCCATGGTCCTCTTCAGGGTGGCTCCACACGCCATGACTTGGGTGTCTTAAAGGAGGGTCTGAAATATGAGGACGACGGACTTACTACGCGTTGACGTTAGCTTATTTTAGCCGGTGCTGGCTATTGTTTGTTTCCAGTCAATTTCAGACTGTGTTAACCTGTTAAACCCCTATAGCTTTACTGACAATCAAATGCTAGTAAGTCCTCATAACCTTCATTAGGGATCCAACAATGAACTCTTAACGCTAGCTCGAAGGTTTGCTAGCATTGATTGTGGCTAACGTTGTCGTGGCTATCTTCGTTAGTTATCAATTCAAAAGAAAACAAAGCTAACGTTAGCTACCATTGCTATCGGTAGGGTGGTTTATTGAAGTATTTAGTTAATTAATGTTGAATCTTACCTTTTTGGGGAGAAAAAAGTTGCCCTCTCTTATTGCCGTAGGCAACTTGAGCTGCTAGAAAGTTGCTTTTTAGAAGTTGTTGTAAAGATGGGCCAGCTAAGGGTCAACTATCAGACGTCAGTCTGTCTCCTTAGCGGCTAGCGATGGATTGCTCGCTAACGTAACTTGTTTTTGATCCCAGATGGCGTCACTACGCATATAGTTTTCCTGCGTGCCTATGCATGGTGGGATTTGTAGTACGTGTAAAAAACGTGGCCGCCAAGATATGGGTATTAAAACAAAGGGCTACAAAATACGCTGGAATTTTTTGGCTCAACATTGTTTTTGCTAAATTATTGTTTGGATAAATTTTGCTAAAAACATTCCAACTCCTGCCCAAGGGCATTTCCATGTGGAGTTTGCATGTTCTCCCCGTGTCTGTGTAGGTTTCCTCCCACCATCAGAAAGACATGTATGTCACGGTTAATACTCCTGCCTGTGCCTCTGAGCAAGGCAATGGTTAAAATAACGAGTTCATCCTTGAACGCTGCAGCTGCTCCTGTACAATAGAATGAATTGAATACAGATAATATATATTTTACGTATGTACGATGATAAATAGACGTTCAAAAACATTTTAAACGTTAGCTGTCTACTGTATATGTTAAATAAGTGACGAGTGAATTTTGATGTCTTTCATTGCCATACATTCCTAAGTATCAAAGGAGCCTATTTAGGCAGGTATCCACAAGAGGGCAGTGTCTTATAAAATATAAAGAGTTAGAAGGCATGACATTGGTGAAGACCTCCTATTTGGACGAACATATATAAAATATATATACAAATACAAACCCTGCCTAGGAAAACACAAACTGTTTGTGAAGTAAGCCATCTATAATTTCTACTGCTACTTGATGGAAAAAATGAGGCTAAGAGGAATCAAAAAGATGTTTTTATTGATTTGTTGAAAATAAACGGGTATGAATGGTGAGAAAACGAAAATACCAACAGCCCTAAGGGTTTCTTGTCCTCCGATAATACATAGATTTCCTCAAAGGAATATGGCATCATAACTCCCAAAAAGTGCCACACAACTGTTTTGTATCGTAAACATGTAATAATTCGTTATGCGAAATTCCCAGGTCATTTTTAGGCTGTTTTTTTTAAATTTCACTTAAATAAAATGCCCATTCCATGTTAAACGCATCATATTACTATCACTCTACATAAAAAGAACAATGAAACTTGACATTAGTGCAAAATTTTCTTTTTAAAAGAACCAAACTGCACAACATCCTGCGATATTTATCCGATTGATCATCGGCCGTAATGAAAACACTTGAATCCAACTCGAATAGATTTACATTACATGTCTTAATGACCAGATTTTGGAAAACCGTCATTATCTGAGATCACATCACAGGAGATTAGCATTGTGTAAAACAGTTTCACCTACCATGACATTCACAAGGTTGATATATTTATAATAAATAAAGACATAATTAGAACAGGCAAAGCCACATGTTAATAACTTGAAGCAATTTACACGTTCTGGATTTTGTTGTTTTCTTTTAGCTCTGTGACTAACTTGACTTTTTGGCACAATATGTAGCAACAGATCAGTGCATTGTTAGGGTAGGGTTTATTCTACAATATTCTCCCTTCGCATATATAGTAATCCAGAGAGCAGCAGCTCGCATTCAGACCAGCTCAGCAGTCGATGCATCAGTGGCTCCAGACAGAGTCACTTGTGCGACCTTTGCTCTGTTGGTCTTTGTGTTGCTGGTCCCGTCTTTACCTGCTATAGTGGCTGAGCCTCTCACGCTCCTACTGTTGTAGTCACTTTCTCCGCTGTTATCCAGAGGCTGTGCTGGACGCCAGCACACTTGACAGATGTTGAGAAAAGCCCTGCGCAGGTCCTTACTCCTCATGGCATAGATCACAGGATTTATAGTGGAGTTGAGCAGGCACAGCATGCAGCAAAAAGCAAACACGGTCTTGATGAAATCATTCACTTTCCAGAAGAGGTCGTATGCCATGATCGTTAGAACAGGACCCCAGCAGATGATAAGAGCTACTAGGATTAGGACCAGGGTTTTGGCCAGACGGAGGTCCATACGGGCTTGCTCGGGCCTTATCATCTGAACCTTGGTCCCGTCAGCCGTGTAGACTATAACACTCCTTTGAGAGCTGCGGCTCAGCATGCGGATGGCATGATGGTGGGCTTTCCACATGATGAAGATGTAGGCGTAGATGATGAGCAGGACCAAAATGGACGTCATCCCAATCCAGAACATCAGATACCTTCGGTCAATCAGTGGGAAAATGTCTGAGCAGACTGAGTTGAGTTGCTTGCAGTTCCAGCCTAGCAGAGGAAGCAGTGAGATGACGATGGAGATGCACCACATCACGCTGAAGGCAATGATGGCCTTGTTCTTTGTGACAATGCGTTTGTATGCCATAGGCCTCTGGATGGAGATGTAGCGGTCAATCGCAGTGAGGAACAAACTCCCCACAGAGGCTGTGAAGGACCCGATCACCCCTGCTAACTTGAAGAGAAAGACACCAGGTGAGTCCTTCCTGTGGAGGACATGGAAGTCCAGAAAGCTGTAGACGAATATGATGCTGCCTATTAGGTCAGCCACGGCCAGGCTGCCTATGAAGTGGTAGGAAGGGCGTGAGCGTAGGGTCTGTGAGTGCAGGATCACACACAACACCATGAGGTTCTCAAGCACAGTAAAAGTGCCCAGAGTGAGCGCCAAGATGGCAACCGCCAACTGCTGACTGGGAGTCAGGATCATGAAGCACTCCATGTTGTCTACAAAGTTCTTCCCACATTGTGTCATCCCTTCATTTTCCATAGAGGTCCCATTGCCCAGGAGAAAGTCAGATGTGTTGGTTGGGTAAACAGGGGGGAGAAAGCCATTGTAAATGACTTCCCTGTCTCCAGGAATGAGTCTGGGGAAGGAGTTGCTTATTGAGGCCGAGTGATGCTTCTGGAAGTGGAGTCCATTCTTCATGAGGCTCGAGTCAATGGAAGAGTCGTCATAGCTGGCATCATTGGAGCCAAGATAGTGCAGACCTGTGGTGATTGTGCTCAAGGTGGTGCCTGCTATCTGATGCAGAGCTGACTTCATGGTTATTTACTCGAGATTTGTATGATGGGGCAAGAAATGATACAAGAAGGATCTATTAAGAAGAAAAACAAAAACAAAACTGAATCAGTATATAAACTAGTTTGATTTTGAGGAATATAATAATAATTTTCATCTGGATACACAGAGACCGAGGAAAACATCCATTGGATGCAAACTATGGGAACGGATGGGTGACTCTAAAATACACTGATGTTGACCAGTAGGAATCTCTGCAGACATCATTTGTGGCTGAGTGATAATTTCTGTATCAGCCAGCTGACTCCATGGCAGATGTACCCCAGACAATAGTGGGAAACTGAGCAGTTGATGATGAACCATTACTGCCTCCAGGGTATTAAGTACATCACTGGGCATGTAGGCCACCCCCCACCCCCCACACCGATTTCTTCTTAATTAAAAGAGATCATGAAGCATTAAAGGATCTTTTTGAATAATGATTGAATTAATTGAGTATCAAGGGAGAAAGCATGCTAGACCGCACCGAAACGGCCAGCCAATTAGATTTTCTCCCAGATTTGCTCATTTTATTCATGCCTACGTATCTAATGGGCAAATCGGTAAGGGACAGTGTGAAGAGTACCTAACATTGCATGAGGAATCAGAGTGAAAAACAGCTCACACGGAGTCGAGCCTCCATACCTGTGAAGTTGCACAAAGCCACTTGGGTCCGCATAACATTTCTAATGAAAAGTTACAGAAACATTGTCATGGATCTAAAACGGGTCTTACCTTTAATTTCCCAGCACGGAAAACTTGCGTCGACGCAACATCATTAAATTAAGACGAGAGTTGTCTGATTGACTTGTCACTATCAAACCTCGATGGGGAAAGTGTTTTTTTTTCTCTCCGGCGCAGCGCGGTTTACAGTTATATCTGTTGTCTATGGCGAGTTGACGCGCTCAGAAGTCCCCGTCAGCCACCCAGAACCCGAGATGGGCGGACGGCGCTTATAAAGCGTTGCATACGCTCCTGGTCACGTGGTCTCCGGTGCCATCACCCAGCTCTGAGGCAAGCCCCGCAGGCAGGGAGGCAGGGAGGCAGGGAGGCAGAGAGGCAGGGAGGCAGCCTCCCGCGTCTTCATCCGTCTCTCCAACGAGATGTCTCATCAGCCGAAGACGCTTTCTGACCGAGACATTTTTTTTGCAATTTCTGTAAAATTTAATTTTCCCGATAATATGCCGAGAAGAAAGGAGCCACGTTCCTTTGGGCCAAATTCACACGCTCAAATAGCACAGCTGTGGAGCTATTCCCCCTCCTACATTCCAACTCCGACTCTGTCCGAAATGGGCTGTGTCTAATTGCTAAAAGGCCCGCATATGGTGTTTGGTATCATTAAAAGACGCAAGCTCACGCAGTGTTATGGTGCTACCAACATGACAAACACCTAGAATCATTTGGCTTTTACTAAGATTTGACATTATTGTACATGAGGGAGCTTCACTTTATAATGTTTGTGACTCGTGATTGACGAATGGCCTTTTCTTGAACAGCGTGCAGAGAATGTGGCTTGAAAACACCCAAAGGCTGCTTGATATCACCAGTTTATTATCAAATGAGGCGAATAAGCAACGTCCCAACCATGAACTTTGTTTTTATCCTCTAATTGGGGGGCTCAGCAGTAGAGAACTCATGCCTCCCAATCGGCCGTGGTGGGTTCGACCCATCGTGGGGCGTCAGGAAAGGGTATCCAGTTGTGGCCACTCAACCCGCAGGACAGTTAGCAAGTTCACACGGTTATAATCCACGGCGGTCTCACCCATGTTTGCACGGATGTGGCATTCTCCCTGTCGTTGGTAGCTGGATGATGACGTCACTTTTCTGCGACGAAGAGTGTGGTTGTGGTTCCTAGCTCTTCAACACGCAAGTAAAACCCCGTTTCTCTTTTGTGTAGCTTTTTCTACAATCCTGCCTCAATCCCCCATGTGCAATAAATGTGAGGCATAGGATGGAAAGCACATTGAGTGGGTGCCAGATTAGAATACCGCTATATAAGAACAAGTCCATTTACCATTAGATCACTCTGATGCTCTCATGGTGATGAGGATGACTGAGATAAAGATTTTAATTGGAGGTTATCAGAGTTATGTGTGAAACTTTATTCATTTGTCACTAATCTCTGCATTTAACCCATCCTCTTGTATACGAACAGTGAGCAGCTGCAGCACCCGGGAACCAGCTCCATCTCTTTTATCTATTATATCTATCAGACATATTAATCCTAACAGATAAGATCCATAGTAGACCTCTCCACTAATTATGTCACAAACATCTGATCGCACAATGCATTCTGGGAATTGTTCAACAGCTGTTCGTGTTTTCGATGGGGGGTCATATGAAGCTCTACACATATCTCAAAGTTCACAGCCAAATATCGACAGAATTATGGAAAATACCTCGACTCTTACCAACCGGTATGTCCCATTTTTTTCAAACTCTTGCACAGGCTACAGAACGATGGGAGAATGAAGAATAATCTCTGAGTAGTGGTAGGAGGTTGGACTAGATCTCTAACTTTATGTCCAAGTTTCAGCAGTGAGAGGATTAATCACATACTGATAGGAAACTCCACAACTATGCCAAAGAAAGGGGTTGCCCCAAAAGCGTTTCACAGTAAGAAACAGGGCTACAAGCTGTGGAAGGAAGGCTATGTTCGACGAGTTCTGGTGGAGCTGGATGTGCAGGGGGGGGCTGCTGTTTGTTGTAAAGGCCAGACTTCATGCTTCAGTGAAGAGTACTTGCTTCACTGTGCTTCACTGTGCTTCACTGTGTTATGTTTATGTAGACCAGGCAACAGGGGATGCAGTGTATACCAAGTGTAACTGCAAGGCAGGTCAAGGAGGGTGATGTAAACATGTTGCTGCCCTACTGTCCACCCGTCATGACTATATCAAAATGGAAGCAAGGGAAATTCCAAGAGATTTGACTTGCACCCAAGTTGGCCGGCTGATCACGAGCCATTTCTGCTTCCTCTTCTTGATCTAACCCCTTGATAACAAGGTATTGATAGTGGGGTGGACAGGTTCATTTTCTCATGAACAATGTTGCATATTCCTCCACATAGAGTGACCCGTTCCTTGCTTTGTAAGCAGGTCTCACCTTCTTTCCCCTTATCGTTCACTGCGGTTGTTAGAATGTAGTTCATGTCCATCTTTCGACCCCCAGTGAAATGTTTTGAACATTCACTATGTCCCTGGATTGAAACTCTGTCAAGAAATCACATGTAGCCATCGTTTTCTGAGTTATTGCTTTTCCTGACTTTTATCATTCAGGATGACGTAAAATGGAAGCGTTTTGTCTCTCAGGCTAATACTAAAACACTCTGGCACATAGCAAGTGATTCCTCCAACCACCGGTTTGCATTTCCTTCACTAACACCAGGCATTTTAGATTGCATTGGATTATCACTCCTATTAAGAGACGACGATTCATTTTTTCCGTCCTTCCGTAGGATTGGAGTTTAGCAAAAGACTAGAGATGTGCTGCTCAGTGGAAAATGGAGGATTTTCTTAATAGATTTGGCAGTAAACTTTGAGAGAGGTACGGAACTGATAGAAAACATGAACAGCTGATCACATGGTTAAATAAAACTCCCCGAATGCATTGTATGCGCACATGTTTGTTAAGGAAATCTGGAGAAAAGGTCTATTGTTCCACAGCACTGTAAATTAATGTGTAATTAATGCTGCCTTGTGGAAAAATGCTACCACAGCTCGAATCATAGCAGTCTGGCCATAAGCTCTCCCTAGCATGCGCAGTCCCCCTAAATTGTACCCCTGGGTAGGTAGCGCACATCCATAGAACAACGGCTAAAGGTTATAACGCAACTAATTTGCACAAGCATGAGTGGGAAAGGAGACGGAGATTTGCTTGCGTGATTGCGTGAAACACTCTTTGTCGCAGAAAAGTAACGTCATCACCCAGTTAGCAATGATAGGGGGAGCACAAGATGCATGCAAACACGGGCAATTTCTCCGTTAATTATAACTGTTTAAACTTGCTAATTGTCCTACGGGTGAGTGGCCATCTATCTATCAATCATCCGTCCGTCCATCCATCCATCCATCAGTTCATAATTTTCTGACCTGAAGTCTTGAGGCAGATCATTAACATACCAAATGAAAGGACAAAAATCATGCTAAAATTTACCCCCCTCCAAAAAAACCTCCAAAAACACTCAGCCAGTGGTTGCTAATATATTCATCTCTCTGCCCAAGCCTCGGGTGAATGGTTTCATACATGTTTCTTCAAAATCATCTGAAAACAACCCCCCTTCCCCCCGTAAATTATCCTATGACCTGCTTGGGGTCCCGACCCCCAGGAGTGAAGAACCAATGCAGGAGACTAGATATTAGGTTGTTGTTGGGTTTTTTTTTAATAGTGCAACATAATTCAATGAATAGATTTCTATAGGATTAGACATGTGTATACTATTCATTTGAACTTGTTATCTTTTCCCTTAAACTTTAAAATATTATTCACAAGACGAACTCCCGTAAAGATATTTGATACACTCAGTTGAACCCCCCCTCATATATTGAAGGTTCTGAGAGAACAAAGAAAGCATGACTCCCAAAGGCAGGAGACAATTAGTCTCAGGAGAAGGCTGGCTCTAATATGTATGAGACAAAAGGATTGAAATAGGGATGAAGGACAGGGGAATGTTCCGAAGGAGGGAGGGTTGAGTTGGGAGGAAAACATGGATTAACAGAGATGGAGCGGAGGGTATGCTTAAGTCCTGCCACTTCATAATCCTGTTGAAGTCAAGTCAATTTCATTTGTATACCCTATTATCACAAATTATACATACGCCTTAGTGAGCTTTACAGCAAAGCCATATCCGGTCCTTAGACCCTCTCATCAGATAAGGAACAACTCCCTAAAAACCTAACTAGGATGAAAACTAGGGAGAAACCACATGGAGAGAAACATAGGAAAGATGTCTCACCCAAGATGGTCGGATGTGTAAGGGATCTTGTGTATACACAATTTGAATTGAAAGAGGATGGCAAAATTGTATTGGTATTACAATATATATGAAGAATATGATGAGGAAATTACCAAGCAGTGTCCAGATGCCACCAGAGCGGCCTCAGACTTGAGCCACTTGACTACTATCACCATGTAGACATGACAGAAAGACAGACTACACATGCACACGAGAGACTCACATCACACCGTTCACTTATGCAGGAGAAGAGACACAAGAAAAAAAGAGATTAGCCACACATTGGCATGAGAGAAAGATACAACATAGGAACATGATAACAAAGTTAAATGGATTTGTAAGATATATTAAAAGGAAATTGATGAGGAGGATTCCAAGCAATGTCCAGGTGGTGACCACCGTCACCATGGAGACCCACGAGGAGGACAGACTACATGTGCACACAGGGGTGACTCACATCACACCATTCACATGCACAGAGGAAAACAGAAGACGTAATTTAGAGAGAAAAAATGTTTTAGAAAAGAGAAGATTTTACAATAGACAATAATCTTTACTCTATAATCTCATTGGCAAAACAGTGCTTGGTAAATTAACTGAGACAGACATCAACCTGCCATGCAGTACAGGTCATGAAGTATCAAATGTAAAGGGAGCTAATCGAGGCGGCATAGCCCAGTGTGTAGCGCGGTCGTCTGGCGATGGGAAGGTTCAATCCCTGTTCCTTTCAGACAGCATGTTGAGGTGGCCTTGAGCAAGCCACTGAGCCCCTAACTGCCTCCTGGGTGGCACATGGTTTGCTGCTCACTGCTCCTATACAATAGGATGGGTTAAATGCAGAGAAATGCAAATTTCCTCTTGTGGGACTGATAAGAGAACAATTATTATTATTACTATTATTATTACTATTCTCATTAATTGTAAGTTAGGTTAGGCAAAAAGATTAGTTTTAACTTTGGATTTAAAGGACTCAACAGACCCTGATTGTCTGACAGCAGCAGGCAGGATATTTCACAAGAGCAGGGTCTGATAGGAATAATAGGCCCTGTCACCAGCTGACTTCTTTTAACTTTGAGTACACAGAGGAACCCTGTATGTTGAAAGTGGAAAGTGCACCTATTAGATTCTCTGTTTCAGCCATAGAAAGGTAAGACGCATTTTAGCTTTGTTACGCAAGTGAAAAAAGGTAGACTTCATGTACTTATCAAAGGAAAAGCTGGGATCAAACGTAGCACCAATATTTTGGGCTGCTGCATCTAATGAAATCCCAGAGTAGTCATTTATTTTTTTTACTTGATCAAATTAGTTTCCGTGTCTAGCAGGGCCAGTGACCAGTATCTCTGTTTTATCGGAATTTAAAACAGTATTTAGTGACATGCAATTTTTCATAGCAGCCAAACAGGCCTCCAAATCAATCATTTGGGTACAATCATTAGCCATTGTTGGCACATACAGATGAGTATCATCCACGTAGCAATGGCAATTTATTCCATTACTATGTGTGATTTGGAAAAGAGATAAAATACAGAGAGAAAAGTAGAGGACCAAGAACTGCTCCCTGAAGTACGCCATATTTATGTCTTGATGCATGCTCAATAATCCAGGTAAGGGAAATCACAAAAATAGGTGAATCGGTTCAACTGGATCAGAAATTTATTTTGTATAAACTTCTGATCCAGTTAAACTGATTCATCTTTTTTGTGATGGAAAATAATGGAAGACGAGAGGTTGGTCAATAGTTATCAAGAGACCCTGGTTCGATGTGTGGTCTTTTAAATAGATGCTTGACCACAGTTGTCTAAAAAATCTTGGAAACATTGCCAGTAGTAAGTGATAAATTAAGAATGTCGAGCATGGTGGGTCCCAGGAAAGGCTAGAAGTCTTCGTAAAAGTTTTTGCTGGTATTACGTTACATTACAGGCAGTTAGCAGACGTTCTTATCCAGAGCGACGTACAAGTGCATAGGGTCAAGGTAGAAAGGATACTGGAGCAACACTAGGAGCCAGATAACAATCCTAGTGCCATCATAAGACTCCAGCGCAACATCAACTAAGAAACACAAACGTAAAATAAACTAACAAGATTTCATGTGCCAAAACCATGTATATCAAAATTAAGAAAAAGAAATAGGGCTAAAACTAGGAGTTAGGGTAAAAGGATGGTAATGGGTCTATTAGGCAAGTAGTTGGTTTAAAAGCTGACACACGTTTAGTCAAAGTGTCACGAGAGATAGTCTCAAAAGCTGTAATAACAGGTACAATCTGTGAATCATGTATAGATGTGCAATTGGTAAGACAGGATCTGAAGGAGTAGCTTGAGTTGAAGAATTAATTCTGGGTATGATCTTGGCAAAGTTATTGCAGAAAATTTCTAGAAACTCATAGACTTTGAATGCTGAGCAGCTAATAGATGGCTGCTGTTTAGGAAAGTTAGCTACACTTTAAAAGAGAAGTCTGAGATTTTGCTTATTGATATTGATTAAGAGAGAAGTACATTACTTCTTCAGCAGCTAAAGCCCACTTGTATTTAAATAGATATTCATGCCAAAATATCAAAAAAACACTTCCAATTTTGATTTTCACTATATACTTTCCAGTCTCCTGCAGGCCCGCATAAGAGCAGATGTCTCTTCATTAAACCAGTGTGTAGGCTTTGAACGAAAACTAAAGAATCCATTAATAATTGACCTAAGCATAGAAAATAGAGAAATGAGTAAGGCGAGTAAAGAGGTTGGTGGAGAATATGGAGTAAATATATTGTACATGCTGTTGCATAAATGTTCAAAGTTCATGATACACATTTAACAATTGATTTCATATTTTAATCAAAAATTTAATACAATAAATAAATTATTTATTTGGTGTAATGTTTGTGAAGTTAATATATCTAATTATAATGTGATAAAAACAGGCTGGCCGTATATAGAAGGTGTATAACAGGTAGAAAAATAACACTGAAAGGGCTGCACAAACTGTTTAAATGTCACCTTAGCGGAACTAACCTTCTGTTAGTTGTACCTCTACTGCGGAATTAATTGGTACACTATTAAAATCAGCAGGCCTGCCGCGAAATCAGTCATTATTGACGTCGCAAATTAAAGCAATGGTCAGAAGGACTTTGAAAGACTTTCAAGGACTTTCAATGATGGACTTTCAATGATTCAGGAAGCTCTTTCCACGACGAGCAGCCAACGAGGTATTTTGTTTTACTTGTCGTTTCGCGCCACTCGACACCTTGTGATTTTATTTCATTCACATGTGCTGTGTGGTTTATAGAGGTATTTTGTAATATGTTAATTCACGAAGCGTTCTCACGTCGTGATTGAGTCATTCTAAGAAATGACCAAGCCATCGGTGAAACCAAAGTAGTAAGTAGATACAAACGCCCTTTCCAAAGAACTGACCTGCATCTGTGTGGTGAAGAGGGCCACACACTGAGAGAAGTAACAGCATTTATCGATCTCACGAAACTGAATCTCACAAAGGCAGAAGCTGGAAACAGCTATTCTTCTGTCAGCACCATTCTCACTAGATATCGCAATGTTTCCCTCTCACAATTCATAATCATGTGGCCAGAGCTGATGCATATCAACACCTTTTGTATTATACCCGGTGTCTCACTTGCAGGGACACAGCCAGTGAAGCAAAGTGGAGTTCTGTTTAGTCGGGTTTACTTCAGGTCAAATACATTTAATTTGATCTTATTATTTTGCCTTCATACATCTAGATACTGAAAAAAATACTGAAATAAGACGTAGATGCAGATCAGCATCCATTGTTTGCCATCCCATCTTATTCATTATCTGCATCACAGAACCTTCATACCAGTCTAGGGTGTTTGTTGGTCATTTTCCAAAGGTTATTGATAGAGGAATTAACTTCACATGCAGAAAGAGGCCTCTTTAAACGACTCTTCCACCTCAGTTAGAAGGCATCAGTGCAGTGGAGGACATTGCAGTTTACCCATTGAGCATGAGGCCTGCATACGATTTTCCAGCCAATGCTTCATTAGGGGGAAACAACAGCACGGCAATAAAACAGTTTGTGCATCTGTTGGCAGATGTGGGTGTCTTCTGACTTAATTTCTCTCTTCACTGCAGAAACTAGAAGCCATCCGATAAAAAAACATTAACTTTATTCTTTTGTGATTTGAGCCTTCTGGAGGAGTCTTGATTTGTGATGGCAATATTAATACTACCACTAGTGCTGCGGGTACTACTACTGCAATGATTTCTACTGAAACGTCTAAAGCTACTACCATGAATATTAATATGATAATAACCATTTTTGCTTAGTAATGATGATGAAGAGTTTAAGGTTATTTGAGCTGAGCTAAGATTAAAGGAAATAAGATGAGAGGTATTAAGTATCATCTCTCAAGTCAAGGACAAATGACAATGATGAATCAAATCTTTTAAGGAATAAATTACAGGCCTCATAACTACTTGTTATGCTTTTATTTAGCATATGCATGTTGGATGTTACAAAAAGAGAAATAGTGGATTTGCTTGCTGCCAAACAGTTTGCACAACAGAGCTGTTGGTGATTTCTGCTGTCATGGTTGGTGGGTTGATTCTCCTTCATGCCCCATTGGGTCATATAAACACCATTTTTATCGCAGCAGAACACAGTTGTAATCACAAAGATTTACCAGGAGGCTCAGCGGCTGCTCACTTGGGCAAACCCAGTGCAAAAGAATACTAATTTCACAGCTTAGAGAGAGGAGGAGGAAAGTGAGGGAAGAGGAAATGGTTAGGGATGCAATCTCGGGGCGAAAGAAAAAGGACAAATGAGACAAAGAGTAAATTGGGTTCTGAGGGATGAAGTGAGGAGCGAGTGATTGCACATGCTTGTTCATTGGGTACTATCCCACTGTTTCCTTGTATTTTTTTCCTTATCAACAATTTAAGTCTGTCAGTGCTGTGTTTAAGTATTTTATTCCTGAATCTGTTACCATGTTGTGTACCTCACTCGTTCGCCACCAGTGGCACACCTTTACAACCTGGATGGGCAAATCTCTCCCCCTATGCTTTTCTTGAGGTTTCATCCATATCTCTCTACTGAAAACTGGAGTTTTCCCTCATCTGCATTAGGGTCAAAGGAAAGAGGTTTTCATTTACAGAATGAATCTGTTTTCCACTGTGTGATTATAAAGCCCTCTGAGACTGCAGCTGTTATTTAGGGCTATTCAAATAAACTTGATTTGATTTGAAAGGAGACATTGGCTGTTTAATGGGCTGGAGGGCAACAGTAAATGAGTAGATTAAATGAACGTAATAAGATACACCACCTTTTGATCACTTGGCATCAATACAGGCTTTGCATTGCAAATTATTTTCTGTGAAGCATTTAACCACCATTTTAAACAAAAGGGAAGCAGGACTCCATGAAGTAGCCCTTAGGCTGCAGGCATGAAAGTGATCTCTTTGCCTCACCTGTAGATATACACACGGAATAGTCATGACACCCATGGCCTACACATCCAAAGAGTGTGTGAATATTCTAACCTCTAATCCATGCCTTGCAGTGCTACGGACTGATTCACAGTCAGAGAATAATTCACTAGCTCCAAACCCAGCCGCAGGGCTCCAGAGACTGACAAAAAAAAGCCAAACAGACCTGACTGGCATGACGTGAACAGTCACTTTACCTGCATCACATGTCCTATCCGTCAGGAAGAGGTTGCCCATTTAGCTTTGGTTATTCACTCACTCCTTCCTAATTGTGGATTTTTATGTGGCAAACCACTATTTTCAATTGTCTACTTTATGTCTTGCTTTTATGGTGACATACCACTGAATAAACCTGGCTAATCTCTTTGTTTCACAATCGATATCTTGTATCTTCCTTGAAGTTGAATCCTACCCAGCAGTTCAGTCTGAGAGGCTCTTCACCAACTTCTCTGTTTTCATTCTGCTCACATCCCATGCATCTGCATACCTGTTACTGGCTCCTGCTTATGGAAATTGAAGTCACAGTGTGACCAAAATTGTACACCAAGGAAGCTATCTCCCATCTCAGGGATGATTTATGTTCCATCTCTCATCTCAGGCATACTTTTTATTCTAGCCTTTAGCTTAATCATGAGGTGGTGAGAGTCGATCAAATATCTGGGATGAACGAACAGTTTTTCTCCAGAAGGGTTTCGAATTTTAGGTTTCTGTGTGTTCCTTGATAACGGATGGTGGGGGAATGGAAGCACATTAGGTGTGGGTTCTCCGTCTGTCATTATAGACGTTAATGAAGTTTGAGCTGCAGGTTCAACAATATGAACAAAGCAGAGACAAAACATTTGGATGCACTTAAATTGTTGTAAACCTTTGAAAGCCTGAATGACTGAGAACATGTTTTCCCAGGCTGATGTTGTAAAATGATGAAAATACACATATGGCTCGTTGATGGGATTTAATTAGTTTATTTATCCTAAAATCAGTTCAAGTTAAAAGTTTCTAAAATGAAAAGTTTTGATGAATTTAGTGTGTCACCCTGTTGTGGGGCCATGGTAGCTCAGGGGTAGAGAGAGTGCTCACTCTGGGATCTGGTGAGCCAGAGGCTGCGAGTTTGAACCCACCCCAGGATGTCAGGAAGGGCATCTGAGCTTAATCCCCCTCAAACTCCATCTTAAGTGTGTGTCCATCCCCACAATGTGGGGACTATTCATGACATGTAAAATTGACCTCACTCTAACATGGGAAACCCATATTAAAAGGCCATGTGTAATCTATTAATTACAACACTGTGGCCACAATAGTTACTGCACATATGTACTTGACTGGGGAGCAGAGCCCCAGTTTGCTTTGCTAATTAATTAGAAAGCTGTAGTGGAAACAGTGTTCCACAATATAACCAAATACGTCCACGTATAAAGATAGAGCACTGTGAGGGGTTGTTGGTTCTCCTTTTGATGTAGATTTCAATTCAAACAAGTTGTTTATTTTCCTGTTGTTCATTATAACCGTTTGCAATTCTGATCAAAGAATACTGAGGTAGTGAACAGGCTGTAGGCCCAAACAATCTGCACATATTTCCATTTAAGGTTTTAAGTGTGAACCTAACCTTAAAAAAATGTGGTTTCACTCCCCATCAGTCAGATCAGGAGGTTTAGTTGGTGGGGTTATTTGTTTGAAGATTAGTTATGTATCATTGTACATGCATATAACAAAATGTGTTCTCTGCATTTAACCCATCCTATTGTATAGGAGCAGTAAGCAGGTGTAGCGTCTAAGGACCAACTTCAGTTCCTTTAACTGTTGCCTTGCTCAGGGGCACAGGCAGGAGTATTACCCCTGACATGCATGTCTTTTAGATTTTAGGAAGAAGCCAAAGCACTCAGAGGAATCTTGAGCGGACAGAGGGAGAACATGTAAACTCCACACAGAAAGGACCTACCGCTAGGTCCCCTTTCTCTTGTGTTTTGGTGTTGCTGTTTTTTTACTTTTACCTTACAAGCCTTGTTTTTCGTTTTGCACACACCCTGGAAAAAGTGAAACCTCGGACATTACTGAACATTCAGTGAAATGCTGCGTGTTTACCAGTCAAGTCACACCGCAAAGCAACATTTGGCAGATAATAACATACAGAGACAAGTCTGATCATGGTATTTGTCTGCTAGAATTGTCATCTTTTCTACCATCATTCAAAACAATCACAACCCAGCCCCTGACCACCTCAGAATGTAAACAATCCACTGGTAGCTAGCCACACAGCCCTCACAATAAGCCTGGCAGGCAGCAGTGACTCCTTCAATTTGCATTGAGTTCCCTCACTTGCAGCATAACATGTCGACAGCTGGACAAAACATACAAATACATTTTTTAATCTGTAGATCGTATTCCCTGAGATAGCGCTTGGAGTATTAGCAAGTCAAATCAAGATGGTTTTATTAGCTGAATATCATTTAAGTAGTATTACATTCAAGGAGATCAGCTTGGCATGTTGTCCCTGGTTGCACAGAACATATTCCATACTTGGTGTATATTTAATGTGATAATCCGTTGGAATTTTTTTGGGAATAATTTAGGTTCTTCTTTTTCTTTGTATTGGTAAAAGTACAATATGCGTCAGTATAATGTGTATATTGTACCTTTACCATTACACCTTCTCAGTACATTAATTGGCTGTCTTGTGTTGCCCAAGCAATTGGTCAGATTCATAGTATGAATCTTATGAATACCACTGGGGAGAGACTGGATTTCTCTTGTCTTTATTCATCTTTCTAATATGTCTTAACTTTTGTTTCAGGCCAAGCAGAAGAGCCTTGAGGAAGGTCATTCTGTTGGGACTAGAAGAAAACAGCATTCAATCTCATTTATGAGTTGCAGGCTGGGGGGATTGTAAGGAGTGCATGGTTTTTCCGTTAACATCTCAGGTACGTCACCATGGAAACAGATTCACTACTTCAACAATGCAAGGTCACTTTAGACCTGCTTTGCACTACTGTTTTTTTCTTTTTGCATGTTTGTTTGTGGGCGGGTCGATGTGAGTGGGTGTGTGGGTGTGTATGTCCATAAAGAAACTGAGATGTCATAAAAGAAGTAAGCCCATGGTTAGCTTGATCACTTTCTCTACCCGGAGAAAGGTTAAATGTATTGACTCTGGATGTGTATCATGTATGTGCATCGAGCATCCATTTTGCATTACATTCTAAGCCATGAGATCTTTCTGCTTTCCTGTTGTTGAAATAAGCAATGAAAATGACCTGACGTGGGCAAGCTGCTTCCTCTCAAAGAAAAGAAAGAAACATAACTCTGTGTTGGAAAAGGAAAGAAATTTGGAATAATTGATGTGTCTCATGTTTCTCTGTCTGCTATCTTGGTTCTGTTTTTCATTATTCTTCCATATCTATTGTTTGCATAATGTGTTTTAGTTTGAATAAGTTAAACTAGGCTATGGTTTGGCTATTGTGTCTGTCTTCTTGAGGAGGGTCAATTTCTTTTTTTCTACTGGGCACACAGATTGAACGGCTGGATACAACAGCCCATGACAATGGATACTCAGCTGGTACAGAAGCAATTTCAAGGTACGTTTGTATGTGTATTTATAGTTTTCTGTATTTTTAAATGATAGTTCAGCATTTGCACAAAGCTCAATTTGTTCTTGCCTTGGTAATGTTTTCAAATTATTGAAGGTTTTGCTGTTTAGTTGGCGTCTATTCAACTTTCAAGCTCATCAGCCTCATTCAAACACATGTTCGTGAGTGGGGTCAAAGGTCATAATCTGTATAGCTAAGGGTTCATTGTTAACTTTTGATTGATGAATGGGTCTGTCAAACAAGAACACCTGTTCCCACAAGGAAATCAGCACATTATCCATTTCTTATTAAACCTAAATTCTGTGTTCTTTTATTTGATAAATGTGCAGCCCTGTATCTGGAATGAAAATCTTTTTAGCTTTGAGAAAGAGAGATAGAGAGATTTCATTTTCAAAAACAACTTTAACTACATCAGTCACCAAGCCATTTACAAAAAAAATTACAACAATTTTCACGATACAAATAAATAAATAAATAAATGCTCACAAACTAATAAACCACATCAGCTCCACAGAGGAAATAAGTTGGCTGTCCTTCACAGAACACAGCACATCACCACCAGCCCAGATAGTCCTGAACTGATCCAACATCCCTCATTTCTCTGTAATAATTAGAATTAATCATTATCCTGGCTTTAAACAGCCTAGTAAACAATTTCACATCGCTCTATAGTGTCATCCATCATCCCCGTTCTGCTCGTGTAAAAAGCCGTTTTTGCTTGTCCCGAGATGCAATTAACTAATTGGCATTTGTCTTCCTTTGCTATTTGTATTCAATCCAAAGAATGAATATTTGCTACCTGACTGAATAAACGCTTCATCAACATGAACAGTGGCACCAGGCGCAGTAGAAAACTTTTTCTCTGCAAGGATAAAAAAGACATTCGTCACTCACACCCTGACCAGTAAAAGAGGAAAACAGTAACTGCTACAACCCCATGTAAAACTTGATACTGTAAGTGGGGCATCAAGTTTTAAGTGGTGGTTTGTATAGACCCCTTCAAGCATGTTCAACCCTGTCTCCCAAGCACAGATGATGCAAGCACAATGATCTCATAGTTGACCCTTATTTTGATAGACACTTAGCCATCATCCCATGTAGCTTTACCTTTTACCTCATCTGAATTTAGAAAAGTACGATGATTCACATCCAAATAAGAATCAGCACAGCCATCAAAATTGGGATGAATACTCAAGCAAGGGAAAGGATCATTAATATGAGGCAAAATCGACCCATTGCTGTATTCTTTCAACGGGAGCCCTTCATGTCCTGTCAGACAGGGTTTCCAATGTTCAAGCAGCTTGCTGACAATCCTCACAGATCACTCTCCCAGACCATCTGCTAGAGCATCTGCAATGCCCATGCTAGGTCCAGTAGTGTCCACAATCAATCCAAGGGTTAGAGTGTCCGCTCTGCAGATCACTTCTGTGACTGCTGATCTCGCCCAATTAAACTGCTTCGTTTTGGCAGCTGAAGCAGGTTGAGGCTCCAGATGATTCCTATCTAGCCAAGCATTTTCTGTGTAATTAAAATCACCTCCCAGAAACAAAAAAAACATTAGTGCAGTTATGGAGCACTTCACTCAAAATGACCGGGGTGGCATGTTTCACTGGGTAGAGCAGTTGCCTGCCAGTCAGAAGGTTGCAGGTTCGATCCCTGCACCTGCATAGAAGCGTGTCAAAGTGTCCTTGACCAAGACACTGTTCCCTTAACTGCTCTACCCTGTGATGGACTGGTGACCTGTCCAGGTTGTGTCCCCACCTTTCGCCCAATGAGTACTGAGATAGGCTCCAGTTCTCCATGACCTGACTTCGGATAAGCTGTTAACAATGAATGGGATCACACAAAATGAGGGAAGGGATGGATAGCTCAGAAGGTCATCTGTTTGTCTGGTAATTGGAAAATTGGTGGTTTGATCCCTGGTTCCTTCAGAAACTGTACCGCAGTGTCCCTGAGCAAGACACTGAACCTCTAGCTGCTCTGGTCCTGTTTAGGAATGTTGGCCTGTCCAGGGTGTTTCTCCACTGTTTGCCGAATGAGCACTGAGATAGGCTCCAACATGACTCTGTGATCCAACTTAGGATAAGTGCTTTACAGCGGATGGCTGGATCAGACACATTTTTTGAAGTCTCATTCATTCAATGGTTAAAACTGGAGCATAAGAAATTACAAAAAAACATCATATTGTAGTTTGACTTTTAAAATAAGCCCACACAGCGTTTCCTCTACTTCAAAAGAATAGGCCCTGTAACCCTTTGAAAAAAACAGACCAATTCCTTTTCCTGTCACTTTCATTCATTGAGTCTCTGTGAGTTTGTTTTTCAAAAACAACATCTACCTTTTTCATTCCTATCAGTTTGAAAAGAGCAGCTCTTTTCACTTCAGTCCTCACCCCATTTATGTGTAAATGGCCTATTTTGAAATTGCTTCTGAATCATTTCAGCCGCTCAAAAACACATACAGACAATATGTGGTGAGTCATTTCAGTTGTCGTCAGGTAGCTGTGACTGGTGTGATTTTGTTGAGGTGAATCTCTTGGTCACTGAAAAGCCCCTACATCCTTCCTCAGGCATGCCACAGATGTGACAAAAACTCTTAAATCAGGGGAAAACTTAACTGTTCTTTGCCCTTTACTTGCCGTGAGAAACGTCTTTATTTTATCAAGAGGATAAAAAAAAGGTCTCGCCCCCTTGTGATGGTGTCCACTCTCATTCCTCATCAGTCAAATCCTCCTACACGTTCATAGCCTTAGCACCACTCTGCTCTTTAGCAAAAATCTTCCTTTTGTTGGACTTATTTGTTAAACCTTGTTCCTGTGTAAACATGTTTCCATCCATCAGCTCTTCACTGACCACACTTTCCACACACTGACTGTCCTTATTTTTGTCGCATTTGTTGCCTCTTTTTCCTTTTCCTCTGAATCCTCCCCGGTTTGGCTATTTCCTTCATTAAGAACTTCATGGCCACTCTTCATGGCGCGTGCCTGGAAGTCGGGCGTAGCAGACTGGTATCCCACCCTGGGGCTCGGTAAATATGAGGCATTCATAGTAAAGTGCTTTGAGTGGTTACTAGACTAGAAAAGGGCTGTATAAAACAAGTCCATTTACCATTTACCACACTCAGTTTAATCCCGTGTCCTCTTTTCTGAATTCTCACTAGTCTGGGCATTCCTTTCCTTACTGACTGCCTGTCCCCCGTTCCTCAGGGTGCTTCCTACCCTCCGTGTCGGCCTCTATCTTCTCAGCTTTCTCTGCAGACTGTGGCACACCAGGTGAGTCAGACTGGGCCACAGGCTGTGGTGCATCCAGTGGAGCCAAGCAGGCCTACCTTCTGGCCTCAGGGCAAGAGCGAACCAAATATCCCTCCACCCTGCAACCAAATCCTTTCATAGTTTCAGAAGCTGCACACATAGTGTAGCTGAAACGGTAAATTCTGAAACAGAAAGACAAGTTCTAACAACTGTCGTCATTGACCACAACGGGCTTTAGCTGTGGCGTGTTACACCCCAGCAGAACCAGTTTAAATGGGAGACACCAGCTGTCCCACACGGCTAACACTTCATTTTTGATAAATGGAGGTGCATTTGAAGTCATCTCACCAGCAGGAAAGCAGAGGTGAAAGTATCATGAACCACCACACTGTGTTCAACAACTTCAGAGTCAGTTTATTGGCCATGTAGGTTTTCAGTGCATAGAACTTGGCTTCGGTTTAATGGCTCTCACATTGAACGACAACACACCAGTCTTCAAATATATACACAAAGATTGACTATACACAGGGGAAATGAGAGGTAATAAAACCCAATGGTGCAGAGAAATTCTTAGAGACATTGAAATAAATGATAGCAAGTTACATGCATACATGCCTGAGGTAGAGGGATGTGACAGAGCATGCTAGTATACATACAGTGTACTATGATAATAATCCATCCATCAATCATCTTATCCAAAGTTGGGTTAAATAATAATAATAATAATAATTTTTAAAATTATTATTAATAACAACATAATGTCCATAGTGCCTTTCTAAAACCCCAAGGAGGCTTTACAGATGTTGGGCAGAGTAACTAAGACAATACAAAACAGCACTAAACTCATCCTCAAGATACGATAATAGAATAGTATACAATGATAATTTAAATTAATACAATAATAGAGGTGATAAAAAACAGTTGGACTGGGAGTAGAAAGAGTGGATGGGGTGGTAGGTGGACATAGGTGAGGTCATAGGCCTTGATGAACAGGTGGTGTTTGAGGTGTTGTTTGAAGATAGCCAGAGATGGTTTATAGTACAGTGCAGTATATCCAAGATATATGGTTGAAATCTGACAATGTTAAGTATTCACTTGAACGACGGCTTGTGGAAAGAAACTGTTTGTATAAGTGGTTGTTTTGGCGTACAGCGCTCTGTAGCACCCTACCAGAGGGGAGGAGTTGGAGCAGGTTGTGAGCAGGGGGCGATGGGTCTGCCATGATGTTGCCAGCCTGTGTCCTGACTCTAGAGATCTATAAGTCTTGAACGGGGGGTACGTTGGCACCAATGACTTTCCCTACAAACCTAACTGTCCGTTGAAGTCTGTCCCTGTCCTGCAGAAAAAAGACAATAGTGCTGTTAATGCAAGAGGCAGATTTTACCCTTTCAAAACCGAAAACCTCTCCAACAGCACAGCTGGCCTCCCCCATGCCGACACTTGGTAATATTTTAACTGTATGCCGGTGTGTCAGCTTTTTGCGCACAATCACTGACATCGGGTATAGTGCCCGGCTGTCAACTGTTCCACCAAACCAAATTGAAACCTAATAAATAAACATTCATAAAAGCATAAAACAGGTACAAAAAAAGAAAATAAAAGAATTTTGCTCACACTACAGCAGCACTCCACCACTCCATATACTCACTTGCACTTAGCGCGCAAAAGAGAGAGAGAGAGTTATTGTTTGAGGTGTTTGAGGCATCAGAGCAGGCATTTCAAGTATTTCTTTGACGTATTAGCTTTGGGAACATGGTGCAGACAGTCTAATAAAACTTTATTGAACCAGACAGGTCTAAGCTATAGCCATTAGAGAAACAGAATTTACGCCCAGTGTTATTGTACGCTGACAATGGTGTGCTGTGTTTGTTTTCCATCTTTTTTAAAGGGTTTCATTACTTTCAAAATTACCATTCTCATGATGGTCTACAATCTCAATACTAGAAGAGTGCCCTTAATAGAGTGCAAACCCCCACTAAGCATATCTCCCCTGCTCGGACAAGGGGGGAAACTACTTGACACTGACATTGTAAATCAGGTTTTTCAGAGGTTTTGGCTCAACTACAACCATGGAACATTCTGGATTAGTTGCAACTGCACAGAAGTTATTAGGCTGACAGGCTCAGTTGTATGTGACATTAACAGTTGGCAGGTACACGCACACACTTTATTATAATCATTATAACAGACATTAAAATAATGAACAAACTGAATCTCTTATCAGTCCTGCAAGGACATCTCGACATGCTGTATGCAGGACCGGGAATCGATCCTGTAACATTCCGATTGCCAGACTGAGCTACCCACTGAGCTATGCCATCCCTATATATTAATTGATATTATAACACTATATTACACGCTATAACCCTTTTGTGGAGTTCTCAAGGCAATTGAACTTGAACTGTGGAAAAAAAGCTGTTAATATAAAGTGGTCAAGTAAAAGAAAACTTAAAAGTAAAAAAAATCTTTGGTTTTCACCTAATCCTAATCCTCGGCAATAAACCTACTCCATGACACCACCAACCTGTGCTGGCACAATCCGTAAACATGGACATCAGAGTTTTTCATCACATTTTTCTTCATATACATATATTTAATCCTAATTTTATTGTGACCACGTGTGGCAGAATATTTTGTATGAAAGTAAATTTTAACATATTTATCCTTTATAACATGCTTGCGCAATTTCTGGGACCGCCCTTTCCTCCTCAGATGGATGGCTCTGAGCAACAGCACCATCTAGTGGACTTTAGCGTAGCTGCTTTTTACCACTGCGTTCGGATTGTCAAACTTTGTCGAACTTTTCATCACGTCGCTGCCAGATCTGAGTCAACCATAGATGTGACACATGCTTTTTTTGCACACGATTACCTTAGATCAGGCTGCAATAGGGAGTTGGCTTGAGAGAGTGCATGAAGCGAAGGAGTCATGATATCGGGAACATATGTTTTTTTCAAAGCCTTTTAATCACAGCAACCACAAGAATTGCAATGACATTCGGCAGACGCTTTGATCCAAAGTGGCGCACATTTAAGAGTTAGTACAACACAAGCAAGGATCTAGTCAGGAATGAACAATGTAAGTGCCCCAAAGCTAAGCTGGAGTCCAACAGGCTTTAGGAGCGATCAGGCAGTGCACAGAGGCAGTGTAAATAGTAAACAGAAGCAGAATAACCCCCATTTAATTAATTAAGTCCATCAAATCGAGTTCAAATGCAGAGGCGTTCACAGAAGAGCCGTGTTTCTAGCCTTTTCTTAAGGATTTAGAGGGACTCAGTGGCTCAGATGGAGTTTGGTAGCTCATTCCACCACCAGAGAGCTACAGAGGAGAAGAGTCCATCTAGCTAGTGACTTAGGACCCCGTGCCTGGGACTCAGGCGTGGCGGTTCGTATCCCGCCGCGTAGCTCGATAATAATGAGGCATTCATTGTAAAGCGCTCTGAGTGGTCGTTAGACTAGAAAAGTGCAATACATAAGAACAAGTCCATCAAACTTTGCGGTGGTGGCACCAGGGGCCTCATTGGCAGAGCGTAGTGAGCAGGAGGGAGTGTAGACCTGAATGAGGGAGTTCAGGTACGCTGGGGCTGTTTTAGTTGAGATTCTTCACCATATTTCATAATTGTCGACATTTTTTAAGCTGATTGATCCAGGAGTTTGTGAGATAAGCCATAGAAACACACACAGACACACACACACACACACTTAACTATAAAAAGAAGGAACGGTTCTTGTTCAGACTCAAGGCCGTTGGCCTCGCACATTGCATAACAGCATATATTTGAATAAAAACATTCCTTCCATGAAAGAAGCTTAGATACTGGGGAAATCAGTGAATACACGCGAAGCTAAAATGTCAGCATCACACATTGACTTGCCACATAGGATGAAATCACCCCTTCTGTTATCCCATTGGGTTTATTAAGCATTTACCAAAGCAAGGAGTAGAACACTTCAGTACCTCAAGAAAATCCAGTCATTTGAAATGTCCAATGGGGACTTCTGAGGAGAATTACAAGAAAATGGAAAGATTTCTTTCACTAGCTTCTAACTGAGTCCTTCTCCTTTCCATTTAAATGCAAACGTTTGGCAAACACCAACATTCTAACCCTCCATCTTGTGCGGCAAATATGAGCCAATCACCCGCTTCATTAGTTGCTGTGTAGCAGGGTGGTGTGGTGAGTAGAGACCAATCTTCAACCACAGCAGCTTGTCGGAGCCCCTATGTCTGAAAGCATTCACACTGCTGCAGTTCCCACGAGCAAAGACAGCATTCCTTCTTCTAACCTTGCTCTCTGATCCTCCTGTTTTGAGCATATAGAAAAGTTCCTTTTGGGGAAATCCGTCAAGCGTCATGCTATTGTTATTAACCTGCTGCTCTCTTGCAAATGATCCGACTGAGGGGATTTTGTATGCATTTATGTATTCTAATCCATAATAACATCAGCACCACTTATCAGTGGAGTTAGTCTTCCTCATCAACTGTGATATATTTCAAATGTCCGTATCAACAAAATCCTACCATTGATAAACTGACACAGACCATTAAATGTTGCAATTATTACTTTTATTATTGAAAATAGAAACAAGGGAGATGATTTCATTCCATCCCGTGTGTTATGTAACTCAAATGGTTCTGTGTTGTTCATCTCAGTGACCGCCGATTGCAGGGAGGGAACGTAGCTCACAATTGGTTTGATTTCTGATGTCTTGATGCATGCTCAGTAATCCAGGTGAAGGAAATCCCCCCAAAAAGGGGGAATTGGTTCAACTGGATCAAAAGTTTATTCAGAAACTTTTCGATTAATTGTTTATGAGGGCGGGGATGCTGCAGTCAGCTCAGACTGAAGAAGTCACCTGTTTGAGCCACGAAACATTTCTGAATAAACTTCTGATCCAGTGGAACTGATTCACCTTTTTTTGTCACTACTCCCCATTTTAATGAGATTTTGAACAGCAGCTAGTGGTGAAGACAGTGGTCTTTAGCCTAAGTCTTATCACAGTTTTATCTAAGTCTTATCACAGTAATCCCATATGTGTTGTGCAAAATGAGCAGATTACCTCTCTGTGCTCATGCTCCATATTTCTACTTAGAAAATTACTTTAAAATAGAGAGGGCTGTTTCACGATTAGTCCTCACATTGTGGGGGTGGACACAGACTTAGATGGAGCTTGGGGGGGGTTGAGGCTGGATACCCTTCCTGATGGCCTGCGGTGGGGTCAAACCTGTT
>OMLC01035325.1:0-29663 GCA_900302585.1 Regalecus glesne
TGAGATCGCTAAATGATATAAATCTATACAACAGAATTTAGATTATTTTTTAAAAATCAACACAAATGTGAAGATTGGAAAGTTAAACTTTGGTGAGCACCTTGAGTGGAAATGCGGCTCAAATGATAAGCAAACGGCAAGCTTGGGTCAGGACATATTTGTATGCAGCACAGCAAGGGTGTGCATTAGCATCAGACTAAAACTGCTGCTGCAGCTCCGCAGTTCTTTGTGTTCAGTTCTGTGGTGGGGGGCAGGGTGATACAGGAAAGAAATGAGGGGAATTGATGGCACGAGCAAGGGGGGCATCCATGGGGCAATGTCTAAGCTTATCTAAGCCAATGAGCATCTTCTCTGGCCAAGTAATGGCATTCCATAAAGCAGAGAGCGGTGGGGAGAGAAGCATGGAATGAAAAATATTGACTAACAGGACTCGTACTCTGAAATAAGTTGGCTGCAATTTAGCAGCAACACTGACTTCACCAAGAGCCTGCAGATATGTAGAAAAATATATTTCAACAGTGAAAAATGCTGCTAAAACACTTTGATGAGGTATTGATAACATGGTGTGGAAGATTACTATTTGTCTGCATTTCACAAACTAAGTGATTACCTTAATGTCACAAGATGCTTTTAAATATATAGCACCCTTGAGTGAGTTTCTCGGGTATTTCTGGCAGTGGGCAATTGTGAAATATAACATTGACTAATAAAGCATTGGGGGGGCTATGAAATGCCATCAATGAGCATGTCTTTAGATTGATTGTACATGTAATCTAGATTTGGCCTAAATATAATAGTTTTGTCAGTGCATTTCACAATACATTCCTGGAAAGTTCAAACTTCATTGCACCTCAATCTGAAGAAAATTGGCAGATTTATCTGCGACATGTGATGAGACATACACCCAATCAAAGAGAAACAAGCCACAAAGAGTCAAACAACTCGAACTGTGAAACAGCACGTTTAAATGTGAACCAAAGCAAACTGTTATACTTGGCATTTCAATTCAAGAATGATGCATTCATTCATTTCAAGCACCACTACTAGTTCAACAATTCTGTTTTCCTACGGCTTCGCACTACTTTTACTATTGCCCTTCCGATGTGTCTTGCATGTTCAGAAGTCAGAAATAAGTAACATTTTTCTTAGTGTCATTCAGCAACCATAGTGGAAAAGCCTTGTCTCTCCAAACAAGAACAGGGATGTGTGGATTTTTTGTTAGTCATTTGACATTTCACTGTTTTATGATAAACTTGTACCAAGTAACTAAAAAACCCACACAATATGTAGAATTATGCATCCCTTTACACTCTAGCTCTTTGTCAAATGTTTTTGGTTCCTCTTGTCATACTCTAGCCCTGTTCCCAACCCTGCCTAAAAAGAAGAAGAAAAAAAATAATCGAGAGAATTCACTCACTTTCTCTTACTCAATCTCTTTGTGCAAAATGAATGCTTTTTCTCCTCCCTGTTCCTTTTGTATTGTAATATGTAAAATTTCATATCTGTATAGTGGATAAGATGTGGCAAATTGGAAAAAAATCTTTTCCCCTTAAAACATATATTTTTTAAATAAAATTATTACAATTTATTGAGTCTTTGCTAAATTATGTGATTCTAACACCTGTTTGTTTGGTCATTCAGATAATGGCCTTTTTCAATTTCACCTCATGCTTTTGAATTGGTTTAAAAAAATTGGGGCAGTAGCAAAGAAATCATATTTTGCTTAAGTCTATAATGCTACAGCGGTGCCAAAATTACCATAATTTATGATGCAGGACAAAGATGCTTTATGACATACAGAGCACTATGAGATTTGTTCAATCCCATTCCCTTAAACCTATCCATGAAAGCACAGGGATTACTAAACAAGTTACACTGTGGTAGCCTTTTATAACCTTGATAGTAGAGCTTTATGTGATAATATCAACAATTCCCGAATAACATGGCTACACCTCCATCTAACATCAACCACTCATCTGAAGTGGGGTCACAGAGAATGCTATCCCAGCATTCATAAGACAAAAGGCGGGGAAAACACCCTGGAGAGGTTGCCAGTCCATCAAAAGCCTTAAACAGTTAGGGGTCCAATGTCTTGCTGAAGGACACTTCAATATTCTTTCTGCAGGGGCCAGAGATCAAACCACCAATCTTCTGATTACTGAGTGACTGCCCTACCTTCTGAGGTATGGTCGAGGTGGAGGGTAGGGTATTGGTGATCTGAGTAAATTCACTTTAAAACACTGTATTCTAGTTCTTCAAAAATAAAATTTCCTTAACAGTCCAAAGAAAAGTTTGAAAATATTTTCAGTCAATAATCTAACATCAATCCAGCTCTGAAACTTTTCTGTCCTTGTAGCCCAAGATTATATGCCGTCTGAATAATTCCCATCAAATATAGGAACATTTGAGGGAGCCATCCAAGCCTCAAGGGTTCAGTGGTGCTACTAGAACCGTGATAAATACACAATGATTGACAGTGGTTGAAAATGATTATCTAAACCACTGACTCATGATTTAAACAAAATAGAAATGGGTGGAATTATTTCACATTTTTGCTGGAGGATTTCTAGTCCTATTTCAGTGTAATTTTGCTTGGTATTGTGAATGAAAACTTTCTAGAATGTGCATGTAAATCTGCCCCAGTTCAGATACAGAGGTTTCAAACATAGCACTAAGTGCTGTGGTGAGTTTAACTATCATTATAGTTAAGGGAAAGCATACTGAACAATCACAGAGTGAAACTTCATAAAAAAAATCTCTCCTCTGGTTAGCTATGCAAGCAAATTCACCACATATTCAAAAATGAATCTAGGAAGTTTGTTTTTGATTAGATGAAATTATTCTGATCCTCACCAGCCAATGAGCACCACTAGAGTAAATGTTCATAGTGCAAGTTACAATTTACTGCTTATAAGATTCTTGCATCTAAAATTAATTTTGGCCCAGAGAAGGTTTCCTCCTAGAACATCACACGGTGTAAAATAGCTTGAAGGCTCAAAAAATGCGTGATATTTGCAGACACTAACCTATTTAACGCATCCAGGACCCATATCCCCAAACTATTGTGCTGGGACATCATAGACATTGTTTGATGTTTATCAATTAGTTGGTGAGATTCACAGTACATCTCACCTCAAAATAAAATACACAAAACCTACATTTTATCTTGGATTTTTTTGTTCTGAGGACCCTGAACAGCTTGATGTCATATATTAATGATTTATATGCTTGTATCATTCAGTTCAATCTCTCAATGTTAGAGATGAGTTTGTCGGATCCTCTTATCTGCAATGACACAAAATAGGAATTCCTCAGACAATGAATTGGAAATGTGATCTAGGAGAGCACCCTGCTTGATTTTATGGGCATTAAGATAATTTATGAGTTAGAATGATGAACAGCACAGTAATGTATCACCACCTTTGACTGCAAAAGTAGAGGCAGCTGTATGAATATATAATGCCTTCCCATTCATTGCTATAGTTTTTATAAGTTTTCCCCTTACTGTCATACACCATTTAATAGTGGGGCATGATGGCAAATGTAGTGTGGGCTATACTAAACATCCCTGTACTGGTTACTAAATGAAGAACGAATTCCTTATAAAGAACAACAGACTGGTGTTGACCGTTTTGTAGGGGGAAGCACCATAAGAACTCTGAACAACTGGAGATGAATTTAACTGGGTGTGTAAAAAGGAAGGGGTAATGTTCTGCAGCATCTACCGGGGGCAAGCCAACTTGGCTGACAAGTGATGTTGGCAGCTGTGTAACTCATGAGGACTTCCGTTCCTTTTTGATGGGCAATTATTCGGAAACATCAATAGTTCAAAATATGTCCCATAGGACCAGAACCCCATATTCCAATGGCCCACTATCCCAAAAATACACAAGTCCCCAGCAGCAGTTGACCTGAAGGAAATTAACACATGTATGTTACGGGCGAAAGGTTGGGATACACCCTGGAGATGCTACCAGACCATAACAATTAGAGGAATAGTGTCTTGCTCAAAGACACGTCAACACGCTTCTATGCAGGTGGAGGATGTAACCGGCAACCTTCTGATTGCCAGATGACCGCTCTACCCACTGAATCATGCTACCCTAAACAATCTAGATGAATATAAGAATGATTTGTTCAAGTGACACAATATTCTGCTCCACGATTTTTCACTGCCAGCTGTTTCCAGCTTTTGCCTTCATGAGATTCAACTTCATGAGATCAATATCTGTTGTTCTCTTATTCTCTTCTCTATATTCTGTCCAAACTTCTTTATTTATCTTACTCATCTCATATTATGTGCTTTCACTAATCACTTGATTCTCCAGTTTTCTTTCTCAAATGACTCTTCATGTTTTGTAGACAGCCTTTCATTCCTAGGTCATTTTCTTGCTTCAGGCTTAGCAGCTAGCTCTATTGCCTTTGCACTCAAAACAAGCCTCTTTAAAACAATGGTGTGTGGTGACTGTTACACAGATACAGACAGGTTGTCTCTTGAGAGACATATATATCCATGAGGTAGAACAACTTTTGGCTAGGACTATATTAGATGTGACAGGCATTCCCAACAGCCTTAGTCCTGGGCCTGACAGCAGACCCGCTATAGTTAACACTTTTGGCCTCGTTGGCAGCTGGAATGGAGGTTGTCTGTTTGCCGGCGCAGGAAGGCTCGCAACAGCAAGCTACTAGTTGTGTGACTGGGTCTGCAGTCAACTCTCCCAACCACAAACTGCCTTTTGGCCCTCAACACATTGGTAGTCCTACCGGCCAGCATGCTTTTCCCACTCCTGTCAATAGAGTCATCATCTCCAGCAGTCACTCTGGTCAAGTGTTACTATCCTCCTTCTAGGTCACATACGGGATCCTTGCAGAAGGGAGGATGCCTGTGTGTGAAAGCTTTTTATGTGGAGATGCCAATGCACCTGCAGCCACCACATGGTCCTTGGCCGGTGGCCAGAGTCCCATGGTATGGAGAACCAAAATGATTAGGGACCACCCAGAGTTGCTGCCTTCATCTACCTTCACCAGCATTATAACCTGAAGAAATCTTCCACCAGTTCCGCCACTGAGACAGAGTAAAGCAATGCACACAAATAATAGGAGACTCCATTACCCGCAATGTCACATTAGCTTCACCAGCCTTGGTTAACAGTTTACCTGGGGCCACAATCTCTGACACAGAGGATAATCTAAGGGTGCTAGCATTACAGAGGGTGAATTGAGAACTCAAGTAAGCAGCATCACTACTTTTAGCAAAAGGGTTATCCATATAAGTACCAATAATGCTAGGAGCAAACAATCAGAGATCACAAAAGCTAGTCTAGTCAGGATTGGAGTTAGCCAGAAAAATGTGTTGGCATCAATTAATTCTCTCTGGTCCGTTACCCTTGATCGAACTGTAAATTACTAGATAACCAGATCTATCTTCTGAGCTATGCAATTGCCATTACTGCTGTGGCATCTCCTTCAACACACATGCATGTAAATGAAAGCCTTCATGGGAAATGTACAGTTTTCTATTTGTACCTTTACTTTTAATGCACGTTCTGACAACGATATCTAGGATTTTGCTTCATCATGCGATCTTTGTTGGGACTGCATTTATATAACACTTTTTTCCCAAAGCCCTTTATAATTAATGCATCGCAAATTTACACCCCCTCCCACACACACAAACACTGGCAGTGTCAACAATTGAAAATGGTAAATGGATTTGTTCTTATGTAGCGCTTTTCTATTCTAGCAACCACTCAAAGCGCTTTACAATCAATGAAAGCCTCATATTTACTGAGCTACGCAGCGCGATGCACTCTAGTTGTTGAGCCATCGCAGCTCACAACAATGCAAGGTAACAAACAACCAGCTCATCATCAGCAATTACGGATTAGGTGTCTTGCTCAGGGACACCGACAATTTTTCAAGGCAGAGCTGATGATCTAACCAGCAACCCTCCAGGACGACCCGCTTTACCTCTTGACCCACTGTTGCCCATGCTGTGTCTGCGAGTACACGTGTGTGCATGCATGAATTCTTACTTTGTGCCAATATAATATTTCTTGAAGCCAAATAAAATTTCTTACACCTGTAGCCTCTCTTATAAAAGTACAGGCAAGTATGAGCCAGTTGTTAAGTCTGAACCTACACCATTGTTGCGGACAGTAATTGCATCCTTTCTGAAGGAAGCTTGGGAGACATTTGAGACGGTTGTTAAACATGTGATGGCTGTTAAATGTGTGATAGTTCATTAGGGAAGCTCAAGTGAACAAGGTGCCTTAAAATGCCCTTGTAAAAGTCCTTGAGAGTCTGCTCAGAGTTTCCAAAAATCCCACCATGTGCTGAAATCCTGGAAGTATTCAAGGAGTTCTAATAGAATTTTCTTAATAAGACAGTGCATTTGTCTAAGATGAAGACAAATCGGCTCACTTATCCGATACATGCATACTCCTATGGCACAATTTACCCATTTTATTGTTTTGCAGCAATATTATATTGTTTATTACACTGTAATGGTATTTGCGTACTTAAAAGTGGAAAACAACCTTATTAGTTCAGTTTCCATCTTTTCGTTTGTGTTAAGGCTAAATTTTGGCAAAAATGTAAATATTACTGCTTACTTTTAAAAAAGCAGATTTTTCGATGAGGTGAAGTAAGTCTACCCATTTCTTTAATGTATTGAAATAGCGGGTGGGGTTGTTTGGGTTGTTTTTTGGAGGGGGTTATTATTCCATGGCTTCCTAGTTGTGCATTGTGTTCCCTACGTATTTGTATCTGAAATCTTAACTTGTGGTTGAAATAAGAATATTTTAGCTTCAACATGCTTTTCCAAAGCTCTTCTAAATATGGACCTCCATTCTAAGAATGAAAAATGAAGGCAAAATAGTCAGCTACCAAGTAGCTTAACCTGAATATTGTTCAAGAGAAACGTAGCCAGTAATTCAAACATCAATTGGGGAACCAATGAGCCAAGTCAAACAGAAAGCTAAAATCTATTCACTTTGCATTGAGTAACTAGAGGTGACATTTGTATTGAGCACTAGCAACACAGGAGCCACCAATCTCTGATACCAGAGAATAACTACACAAATAAGTATAAAGCTATTTTCCATTTTTCCCCAAAATCAATTGAAAATTCTGCCACCTCTCTTTAAATAACCTTTTGTCTGAGGTACTTGACATCTCTGTCCAAGTCTGATGCCCCAACTGTGTAGTAATGTATGGGCATAAGAGTCACTTTGAGACAACCCAACCACTTTTCCTTAATGGGATGAGGACAACAATGTCTAAAGGTAAAGCAACTCCTAGGAGATGGAACAAAAAAGGTTAAGAATAGCTGTGGTAACCAAGTTTAAAATATCAATACTGGCTGGATTGGAAATATTTATCTTTGCAATGGGATAGACTGTGACAAGTAGGTCTACTACCCATCCAAAGTCTGTCAGGTTCTGAAAATAATGGAATTCTACTTTATACATAGCGGTTAGCGGTATCGTGTCATGGCATGGTTAAGCTACGTTTAAGTGAAAAAAAAGGTTATGAATGCAGTTCCAAGCACTAAAACTTTCCATTCCTGTCTTTGGATATGTGATGTGAATAAGCATTGAAGTATTATTATAACTATTCTGAATATCTGTAAACTCTGGTTTGACAGGCAAATTCACAAAGAATGTATTGCGGCCACTGATAGTGCCATGTATTTCACATCACTTTCAAATGTTATCTGCCCAGTCTCAAGGTCTGATTCAGAAAATGCATTGTTCGAATAACATGACAACATAAATACACCCATAAGGTGAGATTAAGATCAAGCTGACTTTAGATTTTGTATTACAATTTTTTTTCTTTTTTTTTCCTAGTTTGGAGGCCAAAAAGTTATTTGGCCTTTATAACTCTTGCAATAAGTAGGAATACTTCATCTACAGGCCACCCAAGGCAATTAAAAAGGCATGCTTCCGACATCTAGAGATCAAGGACCAGGTTGGGCAAAGCCATCTGACAGCCCATTACTGACGGACTGGTGTTTTATGGAGGCTGTAAATTTACGCAAAGCCTTACGGACATACATTTTCTCTTGATTCATAGTGGGTGGTGTAATTTGTTTTAATTATGCATTCGGGTGAGATTACATCTAGATAAATTGAAGTGCTCTCATTTTGGCCAGCCTCTTTTGAACTTTATTCCACTGCTCTAACAACTATGGGTCTTGAGAAAATAACTGCTAAAAAGAACAAAAGCAAGTAAGTAATGCAATATTTCCATGGAATAGTCCAAGCACAAGTAAATCATCAACTGTCAAATGTCCTTTCCCATCAGCTCAGACTTTAGCAGACATTTCTCAGCTAATTTTCAGGTAGGCAAGGTGGATGATCCATTCCAGTTGAAGCAAGCTTCCAATGAAATGTGAATGTATGAGCACAAGGGAACAGGGATAAAACAGATCTGTGTGTCACTCACTGCAGATTCCCCAGGCAAAAAGACAGTGAGAGGAGCAGAGAGAGGGATCTTTGCAGAGTGGGACACAAAAGGGAGAGGATGAGACGCCATAGAGGCAAGAAAAAAGGGAGATGAGGTGCAGCAGCGAAAAAGCAAAGTGTGGAAGAAACAGAAGTGCACACATTAGGATTGTAGTGAGGTGTAAAAGCAGAGGAAAGATGGTAAAGACAGCGACATTCAAATCCCTTTACAATTTTGGTGATAACATAAATTCTCAGCAATCCTCTTTCCATGTGCATCCAATAGATAATGTGAATTCTTTTAAATGTCACTAGCTTAATACGTCAAAGCACCCTGGCATCAGTCTGCTGAAAAAAGCCTGACAGATGAAGGGAACTTGAGATGCATCATTGATAAGATATGGAAAATGTTACATTCAATATGTGCCTCTAGACCATAACAACAATATGGATTAACTACGGTCATTCTATGTGGTAACAAAGAAAACTATTGCACCCCCTCGTCGCTGGCCATGTCAACCAACTTCAAGTCTGAGCAGATTATCAAATAAAGTAAACCACTTTCAGTCTCCAAATGGTTTAGGAAGTGAGATCCCTGACCATTTGAGGTTAAACTTCATAAAATGACACTACACACTGCAGTTGCTAGGCAGTAAAGACTACCCTACAGCTCATCTAGCAACTCATTGCTAGGTGATGTCTCTTCAATGTACTTGTGTCATCGGCTTTAGTTCCAAGAAATACAATTTCACATAAGACCAATTCTATTACAACAACATTGTTTACAGTTCTACTGAATCACTTGAGGACATGTCGATGGCACACCCAGAGGCCAACCTACAATACCAATATGATTACATAGGTTCTCTCTTTATCTTAGCACCTTATCAAACAGAGTGGTCAGATTTGCTGCACACTGAACAACCTGCAAGACTGTCCAGTTTGCAAGACTAATTTAAGACTGTAAAGTGTCATCACTTGGCAAACTCCATAACACTGCAGATGAGATAAGGTATTCACTTTAGTCACAGAAGGCCTTGCTGGGTTCAATGCAAGAAACAAAAGAAGCAGAGAAGCAGGGATTTGCACATCATTCAGGGGTGAATGGGTCTATCAGTTATAGAACAAAATCATCCAATTTCCATTGTAAATATGAAATTGGTAATAACTATTAATTTCTTTATGCTTCACCCAGGTCTGTGTCTACCCCCACAACATAGCCAATCTGTGATGCAGAATATATGAGCCACATTTTGCTTTATGCATTCCTTGAACTGTATTGAAAACCAGTCATTAGTCAAGTCTTTTTTAAATATGTAATTTGGCTCAAGCAAATGCTATTTGCATCATCAGTAAATCCAATGTGTGTTGTGGAGGAGGCAACACAAAGAATTACAAAACCAATAACCTAATTCGATACTTAACAATAAATCCTAACTGAGTATAGTGAGTATAAGGCAGATCTACCTATCAATGAAGAAATTATTATCTTTATTATTATTACTATACCTCTAAAAAGGATATGGGTTCAAATTAATTTAAAATTAAATAGTTCCCAACATAAAGATTTGTTGTAAATAAAATTTTGACAGCGATTAAGCTCTGTTTTCAGGAGAAAACAAGATTATGTTGGCCATTAGCTTTTAAAGCAAGTGTTACTACTGCGTGTTAATACTATAATGTGTACACAAAATGTTACTATAATTTGTCCCTTTTTGGATTTTTATTGATGAAATACTGAATTTTAAATTAGGAAGAAAGGGAGAAGCCATTTATAGTGTCCATGAGAACGGCTGAATAAGATTAAATCCTTAAAAATTTAGAATCTACAAAATTGGATAAGGAGCAAAGTGGTCACGATTGGCATGAACAATCTAAGAGGAGAAGAAGAGATGAGGTTAACGGTGTTGAGTATCTCAAGATAATGAGGAGGCAGAGGGGGAGAGAAGGGGCAGGAGAAGAGAGAAGAGGGAGAGAGAAGTGTCAGGAGTCCATCCAACAGCCTCAGCTGCGAGTGAAGGACCCATATGCTGTGCTGGCAAAATACCATTTTGAAAGGCTTCTGTCCCACCTCCACAATTAGGACAATTTACCAACAACTCATACCAATCGAGTGCCAAATACACCCCGGGCAAAATTACAGTCAACCTCAAATTTACACTATTGGCTACCTGCATGTAAGCCTATTGAAAATATTATTTTCTCTGCATGACAGACAACCTAGCTATCTATCACATCACTTGCAACCTAATCAAGCTGATGTTAGGCTTGTTTACTTCATCAAGATTAATCACTGCCATCTTAACTGTCAAGCCATCAAGTATTAGTTGAAGACACGAGTAAGTTCCCTCTGCTCACCATCTCTTTGCTGCACCTCTGAAAAGCTGTACTACAGCATTAATTGAACAGAGTGGACATCATCATCTTCCTCATTCGTTTCCATCATCTAACCATATGAGCAGCCAAACCACTGTCGTGTCTATTCACCATCATCCTGGTACTGAGATCTTGGTTCCTCTGTGATTCTGACTTCTGTAGACAAGTGACACAGCACAGAGTGACATGGAGCAGCCAAGTGAAGAGGAAAACTTGTTTAGAAGCAACCCCGAGTCAATGTTTGAAAGGCCTGAACCTTAAAATGAACTGGCAGTGTTTTGGATGAGCAATAAGGGCAAACCATCGCTGCAATGACTGGGTATGAGCAGGTCTGTATTGAGATAGAATGACATGTTACTTTTGGAGACATGTGACTTCATATCATTGAGTGTCACTGGTTAAAAAAAAGAGGGACATGAAGGTTGACTTGTTAATTCTTGTGATTAATTTGAAAACCGTAATGTATTAAAAAAAATTAAAAATCAGATTTCCTCTTTTCACCCCAAACTTCTCTCACATTTCCATCAGTAGCAAAGGGTCAATCTAACAGTGAAGAATGATGAGTGACACCCATTGACATACTAGATGGTAAATAAGTTTAAATAGGCTTAATAACAATTAATAATAATAATAAATGCGCATAAACTTTCTAACGGAACTTTGGATAAAATCCAAAACATTTGGATCAAAAGTGCTGTATGTACATATGGCAATGGCCAATTGTCTTTTCACCAGAGCACAAGTTTGAAGAAACATCTAAGTGCAAAGCATACTGGTGTTGGCCCTGAAATAAGACCAGGTGGTGTTCATCAAATTACACAAACTAAATGCAGCCATTCCGTTTGGACTGAACTCAAACCCCTAAACATAAGCCATGTTGGGACTTGAACCCACTAAGTCACGTCTACCACTGACAATATATTTTCTTTCTTTCTAAAACAGAATTCCAAAACTAGCAATTTAGCAATCTAAAAAAATAGGCAAGCCATGCAGTTCAACAACAGGACACAGAGCAACAAGGAGTTTAAGTGCATAGGTGTAATAAATTAGGCATTGCCAGAGTAATACATTTCTTTTAGTTGACTGGCTCTCGTTATTGTCTGGCATCAAGCAAAAAAAGCAATTCCAAATTTGAATTACAAAGAGCAGGGCAAGGATGGTTGAAACAAAGATATGGTAAAAAGCAGGAGAAGGTGAATGTGAAATTAAATACAAACATAATGAGAGGTAATGATGAGAGGTACAGTAGCCTCACCTAAATGAATCACTGGATGGCTAGTTACTATGATGACAAGGCCTTCAGATTTGCTGACAACTGACCTTCTTTCCGGGTCCGCTCATGCTAGTGGAATCAGCTGTTACTTACTTATTAAATATGAGAAACACAATAAGCTAGTAATCAATCCTGCAACCAGTGGTGATAAAATATGCAATAAGGCCTTTAAATCTACAGAACCAAAGATCTAATATTACCAAGTGCTGCCGCATACTGTGTAGGTAAGTGTAGGCATTCAAAATGGTCAACTAATAACACAAGGTGTCTAATTCCAATTCATATTTCCTCTAGTGGTAGTTCTACATATCTGCCTACTACTGACAATGCCACAAGACACTTAATTTTGGTTTTATAAATATTAGATCACTGTCTATCAAAGCCTTTCAAATAAATGATCTGATTCTTGAACATAGCTTTGATGTGGATTTGCCGCATGTCTTGTTACTCATGCTGATGAAATTATATTAATTTCATTATAATGAAATTATAAATTATATAAATTATAAATTATATAATTATATATATAATTATTGGTAATTTCAATATTCCTCTGAATAAGGCTGCTGATCCTCTATGTGAAGCCTTTCTGGTGCTTGTTGATATCTTGGGGTTCACCAGGCTTGTTCAAGAGTCGACTCATTGCAGTGGTAACACCCTTAATTAGGTTTTATCTAAAGGGATAACAGTTTCTGATCTGAATGTCTGCCAACCACATCTGCTGTGTCAGATCATTTTCTCATTAAATTGGAAGCATCATTGGCCTGTCCTTTTAATGTCAGCACAGACGTAATTGCCACTCGCCACATTGGTCCATCCACTGCAGCTGCATTTGGCCAGCAGTTGCCTGAAGTTTTGGCTCCTTTCACTGTAGAGACACTCTGTTGAATATTTCCCTAATGACTTAAATGTGGCCCTCTTTAGTCTCCTGGATGCAAATGGACCTCTCACCACCAGAGCTGGGAGACTTAAGAGGTCTACACCCTGGTTTAGCAAAGAGATGTGCTCTTAAGCTGACCTGCAGTAGACTGGAAGGTAAATGGTAAAAATCCAAACTGGAAGCAGTTTATTTTCTTAACTTATCTTTACCTGAATGTTTATTGAAATATATGTGTGCTTCAACTGCTGCAAAAGCAGAATTATTTCCTTCCAATGTCAACCACTTATCCAAAGTCGGGCGGCATTACAATTTTGCTATCCTGTTTCAATGTTGTATGCTTCTCTCTCCTCAATGTGACTGTCTTTTTTTTTCTCTTCTCCCGTGGATGTGAATAGTGCAATGCGAGTCTCTCCTGTCTGCATATATAGTCTACCCTCCTGCCAGGTCTACATGGTGGTCACATGGTTCAAGTCCTAAGCTGTTTCTGTGGAACCTGCATGCTGTGCTTGGTATCCTCATCAGATTCTTTATATATCTTACAAAGCTTTTATAATGGAGCAGCATGGCTCAGTGGGTTGAGTGGTTATCTGGCAATAGGAAAGTTACAGGTTTGATCCCTGCATCTACAGAGAACTGAGTTGAAGCATCCTTGAGCAAGATATTGTTCCCCTAATTAATCTGCCCTCTGATGGATTGGTGACTTTTCCAGGCTTTATCCTTCCTTTCACGCAATAAGAACTGATATAGGCGTCAGATGCCCAAGACCCAACTTCGGAGAAGCGGTTGACAATGGATGAATGGATGGATGGAAAGCTATTATAATTCTGTTCTTTTTCAATATTGTATTCAGTAAATCGTGTTCTACTCTGTATACACATCCATTGCACATCTGTCTTTGCAGAAGGGATCCCTACGTCTGTTGCTCTGCCTGGGGATTCTTCCCATTTACGTCTCATCATTACAAGTTGTTCTCTTTTAAAGGGGAGCTATTCCTTATATGGTGAGAAGGTCCAAGGAAAGGATCTATGTATTGCTGTAAAGCACCTAGGGCAAATTTGTAGTATTGAGCGATACAAATAAAACTGACTTGACATATAGAAAGCCAAGAGACAGACCGATGGTGGGGGAGAGACTCCATGAATAAGAAATGTGATAGTGCAAAAGTATATTACCCATCCCTTTCCTCGAAAAACAAGCTGTTCTTTGCTGCATGATTCCAAGGGGAGACACATGCAGGCACATTCCAACTTCTCATTACGGAAATACCCGGAATGGAGCTGAACAGATAAACTTTAACTTTGATAGTTTAAATGATTATGTAAGCTTATTTAAAATAATTAACCAAGAATATTGCTGTGACTGAATGTTCATTTGAGCTAATGGAAAACAAAATCAACTTTGATAAGATAGAAAACAAAACATGGCTCAGTGGGTAGAGCGTTCGTCTGGCAGTCGGAAGGTTACAAGTTCGAGCCCCACACCTGCAGAGAAGTGTGTCAAAGTGTCCTTGAGCAAGATAATGTTCCCCTGATTGTTCTGCTCTGTGATGGACTGACAACCCTTCAAGGGTGTATCCTCGTCTTTCGTCAAATGAGAACTGAGATAGGCTCCAGTTCCCCTGCGACCTGACTTCGGATAAGCAGTTGACAATAGATGGAGAAAACAAAACAAGTCAGATAGGTGTAGTAAACTTTGTTGTGAACCGAGTAGCTTAGGAGTTATGAGCCCATGCCTTGATTTCCATATTGCTATACACTTGCTTACAATGACCAAGAAAATGTGTAAGACACACAAGTTACTACATGCTGTTAGTTGGCATGTGCCTAAAATTAGGGAGATACCTAGCCAATGCTTCTAAGATAATTTGGGGAGACATTGGAACTCACACCAAATGTTTGCTGAACTGAAAGTATTATACCTACTTCTAAAAGCTAACAGATTTGACATTATGCTACTTCAATCAATAGCTTTTAGCATATTACCTCAACACAGCATTTTCTTTCCCTTAAAACCAGTATGATAGAGTTGAGATTGATCACACAAACTCTGCATTAGATTTATCATTTCCAGAGAATAACGGTGTGTATTCAATGATTTATAGATTACTTTGTGGGTAATTAGAGTGAGACAAGGACTTTCCTGTTCTTTAATAGCTTGATAGATGCATTACAACTGTGCATTGGGAAAGATGCATTCTAAACATTCTAGCTGCTTCATTCTAGGCTGTGTAATTATTCATTTGTGGTGATGGGATTGAGGACCATAATAATGGGAATAAACAGGGAAGGGAAGAAAACGTGTACAACAAATGCCTCTCGGCACTGACAGCAGGTGACCAAACTACATTGACATCCCAAGGTGTGGAAGCAGAAGCAGAGGACAGGAAGGGGGCAAGGCCGAAGGAAGGGAATGCAGGAAGGCCACAAGAGGACAGAGTTGGAGAACAGTAATAGAGAAGAAAAACTGGGAAAATAAGAGTCTTCCAAGCAAAATGAAACAGGAGATTTTCTTGTAATTCAAATGTCCAGTTAATTATTGAGTATTTAATCTGGACTCAATCTATCCCAGAAGCGCAAAAAGGACCTCCCTCTTAAGTATTTCTCAAAGTTAAAAAAGAAGGAAGCAAACCTCTAACTTGTTACACCATGCTGATTTATGAGCTGAAAAAGGGGTGAGGCAAGTTTATAATGTGTGAAACCATGTTCATGTACATTCCTGAGCTGGTTTACTTCCAACAAAATGCAACCCTGGCTTGGTGAATATCTTAATATTTCTCCCAACTTTACACTCCAATATTATTACCAGAATTAAATCAGATAATGTACCCAAGTTCCCAGAAAAACTTACAGCTGCTACATTCTTTTTTTTTAGATTATATTTTTGCCCAAGTTCTCTACCCCCCCCTCACACACACACAGGAAGCTCGTGAATACAGACTGTTCCAGTGCATTCAAGTGCCCATTTCTCTGAGATGGCATTGAAAGTTCACAAATTCCGATTAAGCTGTCCTTGTTCCCAGGGATGAGATCCGAATGGAATTTAATAAACGTACTTGTAGACTACAGGATGGCAAGAGAAATGTATAGGCCTTTCCAAATATGGGCCACAGGGCACATTGTATGGGTGGGGAGATGGAAAAGAGGTTCAAGTGAGAGCCAAACAAAAGAAAGACCTTGCATAAAAGGGAGACGTATGACCTGTTGTAATGACAGTAAAGGACATATACACCTACGCAAGAACAGCAAGATTAAATAAATACATTTCTAAAAAGTGTGTGATGTTCCAACAAGGATGTTTGGGGAGGCATCTTCCTCTGATCTATGGGCGTGGCAGTGTTAAACCCAGGAATGAGAGTGTATTTTCCCTCTGATCCAATCCTACAACATTAACTCCATCCCAATCAACTCAGTGAAAAGAATTTAGTCCCACTCCTGGTAAAAGGATTTCCACCATGTCCCCTTTTTTGGCTTGTTCAAGAAGGGCTATGCTATTTAATGTGCAATGTGATTTATTTTGTTTGGATCACTGTAGTGTCTGGACAATAATTTATTTTCACACTCTATATAATGCATGGCCTAAACTTTTGGTGCAATGGATTGTCAAAGTCAAACAGAGATGTGAAAAAACACAGCAGTCCCATCATCTATACTTGGAAAAATGCAATAGAAGCATCAAATACAGCACAAAGAGCAAGGAAAGCCCCTCTGAATTAAATTTTGCCTTGGGGTTTAAATCATAGAAACACGAAAGATACAGATGCCCGTATCTCTTAAAGACTTCGTTTCTATTGAGGCAATGAAGGGCACTGAAAAGAGTTACATAAGAAAAGTATATCACCATAGCAAATATATAGACAATAACATCAGCAAAGAAGATAGATAAAAATCAAAATTATCCATGACCGTTCTGAAGTCTTTTCTGTCAACACTACATCAGCAGATGATTTGTGGAGTCACAACCATATATCAGGCTGTAGTTTAGCGAGTGTACGTATGTATACATGTATGCATGTACGTGTGTGTGAATATATGTGTGTGTGGGGGGTGTACAGAGGTTGAGACACTTACATTGCCCATATACTCAGACAGAAGGTCCTGGAGGGCCTGGCGGACAGAGTTGCACTCAGCCACAATGCGTTCCCTGCGGTCATCTCGTGTACAAGATGAGTCGGCCATGAGGGCTGCACCACTGATAATGCTCTCAAGACGCTCCTCCAGGGAGGGGCGGAAGCGCTCCTCACTGAACGCCAATGGGTCGACAATGATTTGTTTCTGTGAGCAGAGAGAGAGAAGGAAAATTACACACAAGGAAGATGAAAAGGCTTGTTTGTTAACCATCATAGTATAACAATCTCCCCCATCCGGGACCACAAAGATGGAAGATGATAAGTGAAGGATGTGCTGATTTAACATACTTTGACAGATGAACAGGGAAGCCTAGAGGAAAATCTGACAGCCAAACTGCTTTTATTTTCTCTATCTCAGTCCCAGAATATACAGGAGTCCATAGTTTCAGGACAAACCTTTAGATGGCCACATCTGTAACACATTGAAACGGATCTGAGAACACTCCTTTTTCTGAACCAATCAATGATGGGAATGACTTGAAAAATTATATGGCTGGACCTCACTATCAAGATGTCCTTTCAAGACAGGAAACGGTCCTAGGGATGCACATGAATAAAATCTCAATCCAAGCTGCAATTTTGAGTCAGTTGGGTTCATAAACCTTCAAATGTACTTTTAATCACACTGTACAACAAAATTATGATTGCACCGTAATGACATATTACTTGTTAATAAGAATTACACTGACAAACCATGTACTTCTGAGGTTATGGTGGAATATTAGACGTAGAAAACAGCAAGGCATTTCTGGACTAGTGAAAGTAGACCAGAAAGCAATGAAAAATGAAGGAGCAGTTATTGGTGGTCTCCACTCTGGCAGAGAATTGGCGATTCTCACATTGTAGGACTTGCTCGAGACCAAAGACTGGAAGGACGAACAAGTCCAGGAAAAAAAAGCATTGCCATATAATTACTTTGTACTATGAGAGCAATTTCAGTCAGATGTCTTTATAATTTCCATCTCTTGTGAAGAAATGGGATTTTCTAGCCTTTAATGCTTCTCACAGAGAAAAGCACTGCACCATAGTACATAGTATCATCCTCTCTGTCATTTCGTATCTGCAGGATGAGCAAACACTTGTCCATGTCTGATTTTACAGGGGCAAGCCTACTCAAAAAGGGAACTAGTTGGCATCCTGGGCAAGTATTGAAGATGGTAAGTTATCATGATGCTTGAGGGACCAAGAGGAAGAAAGCAACCTTCCCCTATGACAACAAAACTATATACAACTCTCAATACTGCTAAAATATTCAGCAATTCAGATTTTAGAAATCCTGTTTATTAGACAGCCAGCACCCCATCACAACCACCACCAGCCCCATCCATTCCATCTCATCTGACCTCCTCTGCTTGCATGTCATATTGCCATGGCAACAGGCACCTGAGAGAGAGAATGAGAGAAAGTATGTGTGTGAATGGGCATGACTCATTCGCTAATTTTGCCTCACACTTGAAGTTGGGCAAAGAGCTGGTCTGGAAAGTGTCTTTGTGCAAGAGTCTGTAAAAAGGTGGGTGCTGGTAAGTCAATGACTCAAGGAATCTCAGATGTTATAATATTTTCACCTTGCTTTGTGTGGATTTATTATTTATCTTTCATGTTTTAACCTGCTTTGAGAACATGTTTCTTCAGTCACTGATGTGACTGAAGAAACATGTTTGTTTTAGAAGCTTAGTTTGACATGAACCCCTGAGAATCACTCTCTTAGTACAAGTGATTAGCACTCAAGTCACTCCCCCAGGTTAAAAAAAATCTATTCAGATTCCAGAAAAATCAATGAATTTTAAAAAAACAACTCAATTTGAGACCAAGTAAGCAAACATGGTGTTCAACATTGGTGATATCCGCTACAATACCTATATATAATAGCATTGTTTTTTTATTTCCTTATGCAGAGTAGCCTATTTCAATGTAACCCACTGAAGGTAGAGCTCTGTATTATGATTAATAATAGAGTTATCCTAATAGATTTAATAAAGAGTAATGTTTATAATAAATGATTCTACCTTCACAGTCACCATCAGAGTAACCCTTTTCTTCTTCAAAAAGGTTAGATAAGGTTAACAGTTTATTTGCTTTTCTAAGAGAAACTGAATCAAATGGGTGGTTTTAAGATGAGCCTAGGATTTTGGTAAGCATTCAGTACAAAGCATATAGTAAACAGGGGCTTCTGCATTCATGACAAATGATTACCTTTTTTTGTTTCTGTACAGCTTCTGAAGGTACACATAGAGCTTTTACATAAGATATTTTTAAGCATGTCATGTCAACTACAAAGTTTAAAATCCTCAAGCAGTGGAAATCTAGATAACTTTATTGTTGTTTTTGGAAATTATTATTTTTTAATTTGCTTTTATTTTTTATTCTTTTATAGTCATTTTTGAGACAGATCTTGACAATGACATAGTCTGATGTGTGAAAAACTGAGTTTATCAAATCAATAAATATTTCTATTATCAGTCCTACAAGGGGAAATTTGCAATTCTCTGCATTTGACCGATCTTATAGGTCAACTGCAGAGAATTGCTCACTGCTCCTATGCAATAGGAGCAGTGAGCACCTACCATGGGGCGTCTGAGGAGCTGTTAGGGGTCTAGTATCTGGCTCAAGGACACATCGACATGCTTTCCGCAGGACTGAGGCTCAAACCTGCAACCTTCTGATTGCCAGACTACCACTCTACCCACTGAGCTATGCTGCCCTTATTATTTAAGTTTATAAGCCGAGGACTAGACAGGGGGCAGAAAATCATAAGTAGTAACATCCTCCTGGTTCTTTTCAAACGTTAAGTTGTTGGGTTCTTTATTGAAAATTCATCTTGTTGAATTATGTTCAAAATAAAGACATTCAAATTTGAATATTGCAATGATTAGGGAAAGTAAATGTTTTCATAGCATATCAAGGAGTTTAACCATGTTATATGCTATCAAATGGTGATGGATTGAAGGGAATAGATCCAGCAAAGAATTTGTCAATGTAATGGTTCAATAACTTACATTTCAGGGGGTGGGGGACTCCATCTATTCATCATCAACTGCTTATCCAAAATCAGATCCAAAATCAGGAGTTGTGCTGGAGTCTATCCCAGCGTTTATTGAGCAAAAGCTGGAGAGACACTTCATAAAGTAGGTTCTATATCCCTGGAAACACCAAATCCATTTTTAGCTCGGTATTTTGGAGTGGAACCTAAAGGAGATTTTTACTCCTGGAGCCAGAAGGAAATCCCAAAATACAGAACAAGAAATCCAAAACCTATGGAAGAGACCCATGCAACCTTTCTTAGGTTTACTATTAGGAGTAAACCTTCAGGGGATCCTATGAGGCTGCTCCAGATTCAGTGATGACTATTAGAGAGAAGATTGGAACATAAATAAATAGATAGATTCTATTATCAGCTGGAGCAGTGAGCTGCCAATATATGGCACTCGGGGAGCAGTTAGGGGTTCAGTGTCTTGCTCAAGGACACCTCGGCACGCTTTCTGCAGGACTGGGGATCGAACCTGTGACCTTAGACTAGCACTCTACCAACTGAGCTATGCTTTCCCTTCATGACATGGAATGTGTGATTATGCTCCAATAGATGAGCACACAAAGCACTGAGGGGTAATCGTAAGTTTCCAAAAAAAAAGTTCTCCCTGGGTTTATCAGTATAACTGTGTTGTATGATTATGTAGAAACTACTACTGATTTGCTGATCCTAAACCTCATTTCCATATATTTAACATAATAGTGGCATCTCAAAACTCGTCAAAATCTGGCCTGATTACAGCATCTGAGGGGACAATTTAAGATGAAACAAAAAGTAATAAACAAGCAGACAGAAGAGATTCAATCTGATTTTAGTCCATCAGATTATACTCGGTATGCTTCCTACAACCAAAATTGTTTTGGCATTTTTTGTTGACAGGTTTCAACAAAGCCATGTAGAAGAACTATCCCAATCTTTTAAACAAACTGCTTTGTATATATATAACCCTCAGGAGTTGCACCTCAAGCTCAGAGGTGTCAATCAAAATATTCAACCTTTTTCATTCTTGAGTGCAGTCCGAGTAGACCCTCTTTTAATGAGCATCTACAAAATAATGATTTTTGTCATTGCTATTTGTCCGTATCTGTATTTTGACAGCTGCTCTCTCTCCATGGTTAGGGAGTACAGTTATAGAAACAGTCAGGAAGATTGTAAATATCAGTGTCATGTTGGGAATTGGAAAAACTTTATATGGCTCTTGTTTTGAGACTTTGATACCAAAACTCCCATACATAGGACCAAATCTTACAGGTCAAATATGCAGCTTTGATTTGGTACCAATACAATTTTAATCCTTGTAATTCCTGGATTATAAGGACACACAGCAGAATTGATCAAAACTAAAATTTCAACAGATTTCCCGATTCACATAATGGTCACACAATAGATTTAAGGCATTTACATTTGTAGGTTTCCAAGAACCCAGAAACAGGAGTTAAGAGCAGACACAGTCATTTAATAAGTCATAGCAATATGCTTGGTGAAATGCCAATATTTGATGAATGAGCTTGGCAGGTGTATTGGTCTAAATCCATCTAGTCTCGGTAGTCACAGAATGCACGTGAAAATTTATTGCAATTTTGTTTCTTTTGAGAAAACAAATTTGCAGTGCCTAGACAATCAAAAAGCATCTTGTATGTAAACTCCAAACAGCAAATTGCCGAATCTGCAACAAAGAAAACTTCATATGGAAAGAGAGGTCTGTTTGACATGTCATGATTAATTAGTCCTAATGTTTTTGGGTGGACACGGACTTAGATGGAGCTTGGAGGATTATGGTTGAATGCTCTTCCTGGCACCCCACAGAGGATCCAAACCTGCTGCCTCTGGCTCATTAGTTCCTGAACCACTAACTCTATCACTGAGCTGCCACAGCCCACACCTTTATTTTGAATATGCAGATAAAAAGAAAATCAAGTAAAAGAGGTGACTCAAGATTATACTCAATGTGCCCAAAAGTTTGGTCCCAAATTATCCACATATCATACCATAGATATTCCAACTTGACCCGAAGCTCCTTACGTTGCACTAGTCATCTAATTTATCCAGTTTATTGGTTGTTCAAAATCCAAGATTTTAAAAGGCCATTGGAAATAATCCCACAGCTATCAAAAGCATTTAAATGACTATTCTTTACCACCACTGAGCCATACCACTGAGCAGGAACACACACTGAATAAGGTCAAAATGATCGTCAAAATAAGTAAGGGAGTTCATTGATAGATTTACTGCACCCTCACACTTATCTGGTGGATATAAGCTTCAAGAAACACGTTCTTAAAGAGCAGAAGGGTTGTGGATAGTGATTTACAAATTTGACTTACATCAAAATTGTTGAGGGCATAGGCAAGCTCGCCTCCCCCTGCTGGCTGACTGAGTGCAGAGTCCTCTGTAGCAGTAGCCTGGGCAGCATTAGAGATACCAGAGACTGCATGCTGCAGCTGTTTGTAGATGAGGTCACGGTTAGCCTTGTAGGCTGCCACATCAGGGTGCTGCAGGCAAGCACGGGACGCTGTGTACAGCATGGGGATGTTTCTCTGCAGAACCCCACGGGCAGCAGCCATTTGGTCCTTGTGGTGAACGTCCTTCAGTTCCTACCAGAACAGGGGTGAGAGCAATGAAGAGACATGGGTCAAAGGTAGGCAAGATGAAAAAAATCTACATTAGGCCAGTGAATGAGGGTTTAACTATTTAAGGTGACAAGAAGTGGTAAGGGGGTGGCATGACTCGATGGGTTGAGCAGTCGTCTAAAATTCAGAGGGTGGCAGGTTCGAGCCCCACACCTGCAGAGAAGCAAGTCAAAGTGTCCCAGAGTAAGACACTGTTCCCCTAATTGCTCTGCCCTGTCATGGACTGGCAACCCCCTCAAGGGTGTATCCCCGCGTTTCGCCCAATGAAAACCGAGATAGGATCATGTTGCCCCGCGACTTGACTTCAGATAAGGAGTTGACATTGGATGGATGGATGGAAGAAGTGGTAAGTTTTTCACTTCAAGAATGATGGTGGAAAGAAAAAAAAAACTAAATTCCAAACAGCCCTGTTATGCCCTTATGGAGACTTAAGTGTGACAAAGCTTGCACTGGATGACCCAGATTTGTTTCTATTCCCTGAGGTAACAAAACAGTCATAATCAGGCCATTACAACATGCCTTTGCAAATTAATGCACTGCTATTCAGACTTCAGCACTTTATTGCTTTAAATCCTTCATAGATGAGGAGACAATGAAAGTGATTATTGGCAGTCATACATGGGTCAAAAAAGCAGTTAGTACACATTAAATCAAAGTTTACCCACTAAACTGTACACACCCCAGGCTTTCTCTAATGGCTGAGCTATAAATTGCTCAACTATTAAACCAAGTTACTTGATGCATTCATTTTGGTAGACTTCATTTCTGCTGTCCTCTTTAATCAACATTAAGTGCAATTACAAGCAAATTTTATAACAAAATCACCTCTGGTATTTTAGGTTTGTTTAGCATGCAAGTCTAATCTTGTAGAGAAAGCATTGAGGTCTTTAGACAGTATGGTGTTTTTGAGCAAGGTATATCAAGTAAGCCAACATATTTTCTGGCAAAGTTTAACAATTTATATCTTCCCTAGCTGTACCTGTTGTCTCTTGGCAGCCATGTTGTTGAGCTTGTCCACCTCTGGTTTCAAGGCGTTATACAGGATCTTAAGGTCTTGCTCTGTTCCCGCATTACGCACTTTCTGCAGATTTTCCTCCACCTAAAAAAAAGATCATATTTTTTAAAATTGTATTATATTAATTTGTTTAACATCAAATATTTAATACATCAAAACGTATGATCCTCATCTAGATAATCAACCCAAGGCCAGACTGTAACCAACCTATAACCTAGTTGTCTATAACAAAGCTGTTAACAGACATCAATATGACTTCAACCTCTGTCAATTACACCAAATGTACCTTAGCCTTTACAGTGTTGCATTCACCTCTTAGAATTTCGATTTTATTATTTCAATATACTTTGCTGTTTGAAATAAGAGAATCTTAACAGGAGGCCTTCATTATCTCCAGGCTATAACTGCATTTCAAGCAATTCAAAATTATCTGGCCATAGGAAGTTCACATTCCTGTGGCATCAGTGGTTCTTGTTCTACTCTCATACAGGGAAAGGCAGGATAAGATAATGAAGGAGACTGCTATAAACAGAACTCTGATAACATAGAGCAGCAAACTGAAACACTTCTATTCTAAAAGATGTCAATTTTCCATGTCACAAGTAGGCCCCACGTTGTGGGAACATAAATAGACTTAGATGGCGCATGAGGAATTAAGGCCAGATGCCCTTCCTGATGCCCTGATGTGGATCGAACCCACAGTATCTGGCTTATCATTTCCCAAACCGCTCGCTCTACCACTAAGCTACAACAGCTGAAAAAAAACTGAAACAGCAAACTGAATCACTTCTTTTCTGAAATTTAGGCCTACATGAACCAAGATGTACTATGCAACATATAGGGGTGGCATAGCTCTCAAGGTGTCCTTGAGAAAGACATTGAACCCCCAACTGCTCCCGAGCACCATATGGTGGCAGCTCACTGTTACTATGTAATAGGATGGGTTAATACGCAGGGAATTCCAAATTTCCCATTGTGCGACTGATAAGGGAATCTATTATCATATATCATAGATCCTATGAAAAAAAATTTAAAAAAAATAAAAAACTGACTATAAAATAAATAAATTTACAACAGAAGCACCCATGCAATACAATCTTGCGCTTGTGTGAAAGACAGCCGCTTTTTGTGTCAAGTGGGAGTTTGTTTGCAAGGTGAATCGATGGTGCTTGGCTATTCTACTTGGCAGTTGTAGTCTATTGTGCAATCAAAAATCATGTAGACTTCATAAATCCAACACTCATTCCCACAATTCCTAGGGAGCGTACTGCTAAGTGTGAGTGTGGATTTTCAGTAGAAAATCACATTAAGAATAATAACCGTAGTAGCCACCAATGCTGAAGACTTCATCCGTATCAGCACAGAAGGCTGTCAAGCAATTCAACCCTAGCAGCTAGCAGAGAAATAGATGTGTCGGAGGCCAAATAAGAAAGAGTAGCCAGCAGACCTGCTAGATTTGACAAGCGCGCGCGCGCGCGCGCGCGCACACACACACACACACACACACACACACACAGACACACACAAGGTCTTCTGAGAAAAATACATTTTCATTCACCACAAATTATAATGTAAAGGCAAAGCACAGTGCAAGAAGACATCCATGCTTATCTTACTGTATCATTGGATTTAGCCAAATTCATAAACTATGCCTATTCACAATCCACATAGTCCCATCTGACTGCTGACATTTCTCCAAGCATTGCTTTTCCTGCCAAGACCATGGTATGTTTTTAATGGTGTGTTATAGACGTTGGTTAACTTTTTCTTCCTCCTCTGCCTGCATATGTCACTTCTGGCTAAGTCACCTACAGCTATTATCTCGTTGGATGTGCTTTGTAAGGTTAACAGCAACCAAGGTCAAATTTGAGATAATTCAAATTTGAACATAGCATTCAGTGGCAACATCAAGTGGTGCCCCACGCTGAGGATAGCACTTCCACTTAGTTGAGCGCCACTGATCTCTCCATTGTAAAACATTGGCACAGCCACTGCAGAGCAGTTTTACTGCTGATCATGTGTAAGCGTCCAAACAGGATCAAGTCCACTGAGCTATACTAAAAACAATGATTTCATGTATACTTGTGGACATTTTGAAATCTCAAATACAGGGGGTAGCCAGGTCATTTAATTTTGTTTCACCTTTCCATGCTGAATAGAGGAGGGATACTTTTTTAAAGTTAGAGTTCTGTTACATCAGTTAGAGACCTGTTATACCAGTGCACATTGTTATTATAATAACACTGAGCTGGTCTGAGCTTGTATGATTGCATCCAAGGACACATTACTCACATGTAGTAAGACCAACTTTCAACTTTTACTTAACAATAATGACGAGGTCTTTCTTCCCCAAAGACTACAAAACCTTTTCTTAGAGGTAGAATCATCAGTTATCTTACCAGCTTGAGCTGCAGTAACAATTTGTAGACATCAGACATATCAGCCAGCACAAGCAGGTGAGTGACAGCTGAGAGGAGGGCCCTAGCAGCCCGAACCATGTTGCCTCTTTTCATTGAAGAGCAGGGGTCCTCCGCAAACTCTCCAGAGGCCAATTTCATTGAATCCCCTAAGAAAAAAAAAGAGGTGCAACTTCAGTTTAAAAAGTATTCTGGCTTATATTTTAAACCTTAATAGAACTGCACTGCTGAAGTGTAGGTGGTCAGTTAATAAAATTGATTTGTTTGGTAGGACCATTCTGCTTGCTGTGTCAACAAGAAGCTAACAAGATAAACAAACATGAATTCTGACAACCATTCAAACTCTTGCTATTTCTATGTAAATATAAGTTAGTGTTTAGATAAAAATGTCAGAAAATAAATATCAAATTAATTTAAAAGTAATTTTGAGGGTCTTTAACAACTGCTTAATTATCCTAATGTTCACAGAAGAGCATTTTCAGCCACTTTGGAATTTCTGAAAATACCTTTCAGAGATTTAACTGACCCTTTTCATGAGTTTCAACATTCTATTTTTCCCCTTTTTTATGGGATTGGACAATTACCACCAGGGCTGTTCTTTTTAACTCTTATACTCAGTTTATAATCTCTCCTCTATTGGACTAATGGCAAAAATCTCAAAATGCAAAGCTGCAAAGATTGAATTCTGGGTATTGTAGGAATGATTAAATCTAGTTAAGACTTGACTGCTGATAGAAAAATGCAATTGCGATGGTCAATATCGAGTGCATTTGATTTATATTTTCATTTTGGCTATATTTAGTAAGCATCTCTCTAGCCATCTTTTGGGCTGTTCCCATTAGTTCCCATCAGTGATCAGTTTCCATCTCTTCCTATATTCTGCACCTTCTTTTAATTTGTGATGCTGGGCTATACCAAGGGTTGGCAACCTTTACTACCCAAAGAACCATATTGCCCTATTTTCCACCAAATGAAATTCATCTGGAGCCGCAAAAGCTATTTGATATCACAGCTTATAAGGCTTCAAATACAGTAATACTATACGTATACAAAAACTATAGTTTGATGAAACTAGTTTCATCAAACTATAGTTCTATAATTTATGAAATTGGAACAATAATAAAAACAATTCTTAAAATTGTATTGCCATTTTACCAGTTGTAACAACATCAAACTCTAATGAAGAAGATTAAAAAAATACACTGGTATGTGTAGGTCTACGTTGAGGCCAATTAAACACAGAACTATGCAGGACTTTTAATCTTATCCTCTTACAATTTTTCAGCGTGTCATGAACTATTTTTCCTGTTCTACAAAGTCATTTTCGATCCCATTTTGACAAGTATTTGAAAAGTATAATACAGGTAAAATTGATTATTATATTAGCAGAAGGATGCTGAATATTGAGCTGGCAAGGAAGAGAAGACCAACGATGATGTTTAGGGATTAAGTGAGGGAATGAACCCATGTAGGTGGCTGGTGTAACAGAGGAAGATCTTATGGACTGGAAGAGACGGAAACAGATGATCTGCTGTAGCGACCCCTAACAGGAGCAGCTGACAATAGTAGTGGTAGTAGTACTAGTAGTAGCAGCAATAGTGGTAGTAGTAGATGAGCTGAGAGCAAAGGGCTGAGAGCAGCTGCAGTTAGGCTAAAATTTAAATTAATTAGACGTTTTCATATAAGAAGATGAGAAAAATGAGGGAGAGCCAGTCTGATGCATTTACCCTGCAAGGCCAAGGTCAGTCCTGTGTGTGAGAGAAACACAAACCTATGCACAATCCACCCTAGTGTCTGTGACCATTTCCACTGGCAATCGAAAACACACATACAGCCCTCAAAAAAGAGGTCAAACACATAACAAAGACTCAGTGTCTGGTTTGTCCAGCACCAAGCTTTGTCCTATATCAGACCGGCCTACACAGTTGACTGAGCAGACAAATTGGGTTTGTAGCCTTACAATTCAGACTAGACGGTAGACTATACAGGGCGGAGGAACACTGCCAGATTTTAAAATACGTCAATTCTATACAATATGACAATTCTATCTGGCTTTTGGAGATGGTAATAGAACTTCTCTAATTCAAAGACAAAAGAATAGGCCTAGTTTGTCTTGCCTGCTAATCCATGTTGTCACACAAAAGTACTGCTCAATGAGACTGAATAAACAGAGAAACTATTTTTTGTAGACCTGCCAGTGGCAGATCGATGAACACTACCTGCCATTCAGGTACCTGCCACTTATGAAAACCATGTATAGAAACAGAACTACGGAAATAAAAGATCCTTATAATAACAACATTTTAAATTCTAAATAAATGACAATCCTGATCTAAAATATTGTGCTTAAGTTCAGATCAGATATGGCTACTAAAATATTATCTGATTTAATATGTTACCTAATAACCGTGAGAATGGTTGGAGTACTAATGCATTGATAAAAACACTTTTCTTTTATCACCACATTTAAAGGAAGATTATTGAGATTTATTCAGTTCATGAGACTTAGTCAGTCATTACTTTATTTATTGAACCCACTCCGGGGCATCAAGAAGGGCATCAAGCCTTAATCCCTAACCTCCATCCAAATCAGTGTCCACCCCAACAAAATCGGGACAAATCCCGATGTTTATCATTCAGTCCTTACTTTTTCTTGGTGTATTTCAATTGGACAATGTTTTAGTATATTTTGTAATGAAAAAGGCAAGCTTGTCTATCATGCTGCTCCATCACTTGTTTTGTCAAAGGGAGAATTGTTTCTGAGGGATTCTGTGATTGTTTTCCATTTGCAGTACTTGCAGACTTTGTCCCTACCTCCAGGGATTTACCATGACCTCACTAGTAGCACATTAACTTCCTTTCAAGAGCTCAGGATTATCACACCATGCTCACTCGGATGCCTATTCTTAAAAACGACACAGTCGCTGCATCTCCTCCCTGTGAGGTCAGTCTTTCTTTGCAGTGTTTGTTTAATGTCCACTCTTTAAATCAAACGTTTTAGAATCAACTGTGGTTGACCTCAAATAACAGAAAATTCAAATAGACTACTAATTCAGCAAGCTGGTATTTGTGATAATTTTAGTTGTTGGTTGCATTTTTCTCCCTTTCAGCGTAGGCATTGTTTGTTTCAGTGCGATGACAATAAAACAACTACTATAGAGTCATGATGCATGCTCAATAATCCAGGTAGGGAAATCACAAAAGAGGTGAATGTGTTCAGCTGGATCAGAAGTTCATTTCAGAAACGTTTCGTCACTCACCAGGTGACTTCTTCAGACTGAAGTCCACGCTTTGCCACTTCAGTCTGAAGAAGTCACCTGGTGAGTGACGAAACGTTTCTGAAATGAACTTCAGACTGAAGTGGCAAAGCGTGGACTTCAGTCTGAAGAAGTCAACTGGTGAGTGACGAAACGTTTCTGAAATGAACTTCTGATCAAGCTGAACAGATTCACCTCTTTTGTGAACTAC
>OMLC01035325.1:29993-43406 GCA_900302585.1 Regalecus glesne
CCACGCTTTGCCACTTCAGTCTGAAGAAGTCACCTGGTGAGTGACGAAACGTTTCTGAAATGAACTTCAGACTGAAGTGGCAAAGCGTGGACTTCAGTCTGAAGAAGTCACCTGGTGAGTGACGAAACGTTTCTGAAATGAACTTCAGACTGAAGTGGCAAAGCGTGGACTTCAGTCTGAAGAAGTCACCTGGTGAGTGACGAAACGTTTCTGAAATGAACTTCTGATCCAGCTGAACAGATTCACCTCTTTTGTGAACTACTATAGAGGTTGCATATATACTTCTATAGCATCAGTGGAGAGTATTTATTTATTGAAAGAACGGCAATTAAGTCTTTTCTCAGTGGATTTTAATTATTTTTTGCTCTTCTCTCTCGCTCTCATTTTTGCTAGACTATGATAACACAATGAAGTGGCAAAGCGTGGACTTCAGGAACCAGAGGTAGTGAGTTTGAACCCACTCCATAGCATCAGGAAGGGCACTCCTCTAACTGCTCATCTGTGTCCACCCTCACAAGTTGGGGACTAATTTTGATGTAAATTGGACTCCTCTAAAGACAGATACACAGATGGTTGAAAGTGAAAGAGCTTACCTGCCCTTTTCCAGTTTAGTTGTTTTTAATCACTATTCTAAAATCATACATTATCCACCCCTCTTAACAGTTGTTTCTCACCATTTTTTCTGGTTTTACAGATCTCAATGATGGCAAAGCAATGGATTGTACGTATGCATGCAGATTCCAATAGAAAATGTCTGGGGGGGGTTTAATTATTAAAAAAAGAAATCTACCTTGCCAGGTGACTCCAACAACTTTACCTACCAAGATTAATAATTTACCAGCATTTGGCAGGTGTTCATTTCAGACCCTGCACACAATACACACAGACATACTAAAGTCACATCATGTAGATCTAAGAGAGTCCGACCAGCTGCTCCCTTGACCAAAAACAAAAGAAGTTTGTTAAAATCATAGACAACAAACAAATCTTTAATGCAGTGTTCACCTTGGGCACTCATTACCCACAGTTAGGGTGATCAATAGGGCTATTTTCAGGGGTCCAAATAATGATCAGTGTTACTTTAATAAACTCCCGTCAAGTGCATGATGAAATGATTAAAATGTATATCACATACAAAGCCACACAAACATCAGGACAACAAAGGCACAGTCAAGGGAAGGACCAGTAAAGAGGAAGGAAAAATAAGGGCAAGCCAAGTAATTAACATGTTCAGAAGGGCCTATTGATGATCAAGTTAAATAAATGATGAATTGAAAAAAAATGATACCAGCATGGAATGAAATGTTTACAAGGGACAGGAGTCCAAGAAAAACTAAATCCTTCTGGAGAAAATCTCATTCAACCAGTCTAAGATGCATGGCATACACAATGCTCTCCCAATGATTATGTTTGACTTTTTTCCTCCCATTATAACAACTGGTAAACCACAGCTGGGTGGAAAATGCCTTCTGATTCCATGGGAGGGTTTAGCCCTACTCAAAGGCCACATTATCAGTCTACGCACGCTCAGCTGAGCAGCATGGCATAACTGACAGCCAAGCCTAGGCACTGGCTAACAGTGGCCAAATTCCTGTCTGCTGACAGCATACTAAAACTACTGTAACATTCCTGGGCATCGAGCACAGAGTATGCCATCACATGACATTCCACCCACCTTTGAACTAGATCAACGCAGTGCTTGCACAAACTATTTAACAGCCTAGTCATCTGGAAGGGAGGAAACAGATAGCGACATGGCTCACAGCCACCCTCAAGTCATGGCTCCCAAAATTCACAGGCACATAAGTATGTCTGATGACAATCTGATATCAGTGAACAAATGTGACTTGGAAGTAAGGAAAAGTGAGAATGTTAGATGAAGAACCCTGCTGTCACCAAGACAAATGACAATTTCATTGGACTGCGATTTGATGCCAGATTCCTGACACAAGAGTTGTGGGTCACATTAAATCAAAATTGAAATGAAATAGGTGCTGGTTAAGATTCACTTCTAGGCAGGTGGAAATAGTCTTTTAGATATATTTTATCAACATCTACCCTTCTTTATTCTCTTAATTTTATGCAGGCATAATGCCCACCATTACATCCTGTGGTAGCTGCAATACAATTTTATTTTAAAAATCCCAATAAAGTACTCCTTTTTCAAGTAGGGGAGAGAGGGAGTGTTGTGCAGTAATGAGCCCAGAACATTTTTGAACCCAGGGTACTGTGGTAAGGACTCAGACTCAAGTGGTACGTGCTCTACCAGTTGAGCCACTAGGGTGCCCTGATAAAGCAAAATATTAGCATAAAAACAATTATGAATTGACCATTAAATTACTCGGTTGAAAATTCTTTCATCTCACTTTAAACTAGTTCTACGCTAAGCAGCCCAACCCGTGACATTTTACACTGAATGCAAGGAGAAGCCCCAACAAAATTAATCAAAGTGCTACTTTTGTAAATTCACCTGCAGGGTTCCGAACTAAAAGGAGGAAGTTGGAAGACACCTTCACATTATTTAAATGAAGTTTCCCAAACAAAATGACTCGTTCATTATAAAGAGTTGGTGGAAAAAACTAAAATAAAAAACATTAAGATGAGGTATGCAGCCACTTTAGTACCCGCTGCATCAATTAACTTGCTTCTTAGAACTTTCCATCACTACAGAGGGCAAATAGCATGAAAGTACAGGACTAAAATAGTAGAGTTGGTACTACAGGGGTTCAGATACCCCTGAGCAACCTTTCACTGAGCTACAAGAGAAAACAAGAGAAGTGAGGCAAGATTTGTTACTGGTGGGAAAGGAGGTGGTCAGTGTAACCCATCAAGTAAATAGATTTATTTCCTATGGACCATTAAAATAACAGCAAAAGGAAAATCAACTATGGCCATCCCATATTCTTTTTAAAAGGTCGCCCACCAAGGAAGACAGCAGATAACTTAAAGATTACTTGACTGACATTGAAGCAATCTCCACATATAGCCCTGAAACCAAAAAATGGCTGTTAACATGATTTTTTTTATATATACCTTGCTTGCGGACATCATCCACAGCAGCAGTGAGCTCGTCTTTGAGGAACTGGCTTTCTTTCGCTATTTTCTCTCCTTTATCCAGAAAGTTCTGGGTAGCAGTCTCTACTGAGGCAGCCAAAACATGAGCCTTCTTAGAGCGTCCCTTCTTCTTGTTAGATGGACCTTTGTTGCTTGTGTTCACCAGAGTGGTGACCTGTAGCAGGAAATAAGCACAATAACCTCTCAACAATGTATAGTGCCAACATTGTGTGTGGTTTTATATATATATATACATACACACACACATATACATCGTCAACCGCTTATCCGAAATCGGGTCGCAGGGGAACTGGAGCCTATCTCCGTTCTCATTTGGTGAATGGCGGGATACACCCTCTATAGGTAACCAGTCTATCACAGGGCAGAGCAATTAGGGGAACAGTGTCTTGCTCAAGGACACCTCGACAAGCTTCTCTGCCTGACTTGGGATCAAACCTGCAACCTTCCGATCAACGTGACGACCGCTCTACCCACTGAGCCATGCCGCCCCCTACATACATACATACATACATACATACATATATATATATATATATGATACCCTCATGAGTTTGTAAATTGTCCTGCCCTTAGGGACACACCAATGATCCCTATCTCTTAAGAACTAATCAAAAAGATTATCAAAGAGGTCATCGATTGAAACACTTGACAAAATCATGTTGATAGTTGTAGTTTAAGAAAATGTTACATTGTTTCTGCAATCTTATTTATATATTTTTCCCAATGTTGGTGAATACAACCTATAGAATAGGCTTTTCCTATGAAACCCAATAATAACATGACCAATTTCTTAAGAGTAAAATACACTACAACCATGGGAATTTGATTAAACCCAATGGTATTTTTGCTGTTAATTAAATGTGATGTACCATGTTCACCTCCTCACAAAAAAAACCTAATTAAACAGAGGACTCTTAACAAAATGTAGGTGTTCACACAATTGACTATATGGAATAGTGACAAAGTAAAAACAAGCATCTTTCATTGTACAAGAATAACTGCCTGGTTCTTAGTGTTTAACCAATACAATCCCTAAAGTATGATTGATTTTTATCCTTACCCTTACTTATTTTACAACTTTCTATGTAATCCCTATTGCTACAGACACACAAACACCCTACCTTGTCATATATATTTACATTATTTTATATCTTTCTCAAACATTCTCCAAACTTAAGTATTTCACTTTCCGAAAAATAATAATAAATAATAATTGTTCCCTTAGCAGTCTTACAAGGGGAAATTGGAAATTCTCTGTATTTTATCCATCCTAATGTATAGTAGTGGGCAGCCACTATACGGCGTTCGGGGAGCAGTTAGGGGTCCAGTGTCTTGCTCAAGGACACCTCAACATTCTTTCCGCAGAACCGAACCGGTAACCTTCCGATCACCAGACAACTGCTCTACCCACTGAGCTATACCATCCCTGAAATGTGGTTATGTAAGTTACCTGCGTGACCAGAGGTTCCAACAGCCTCTCTACTGCCAGAGTACGGATCTCCAGGCTCTTCGGGTCCCACTTAAAGTTGATGTTGGCTGTGTTGATGCTTGTCATGTTTGAAAGATTCTGGAGGTGATGAAAAAGCAGTTTGAGAATAAGGTCAATAGATAATAGATGCTCTAGGGTCTGTCAATGCCATTCTCTAGAGCTCACAAGCCAAAACGGCCACAAACATGGGTTTACTGATTTAAACAAAACAATGACTCTGCAGTCACCAGAGTGGCACCTGTGCATAACAAATGATGGGCTTCAGTCACATCAACGCCAAAACGTGTCATCCCTCATACAAGTGAAGTCTTTGGTCTCAACTGACTGGAGGTATACTCCAACCTTATAAACAATACCATTACATAACAACCAAATCCAACAATAGTTTCAAATGCAAATTGGTAATTGACTGGAGTTTGACTAACAATAAACCTGAAGTTTCTCTTAAAAATTGTTCAGCCTGAAACTTTAGTTGCTGAAGCAGAGTGGAAGCCATGTACATATTTTTTTCGGAATGACTGCCATAAGTGGAGCACGGTAGCGTTTTCGATTTTCCTTTTCAGGCAGCGACTGCAGCTCCATTGATTAGCCATCACGCATCATGGAGCAGGGATAATCAGCAAACCCTTGGGGTTGAGTAGCTTCAGCTGAGAAGAAAGCCAGCTGGACTGTGTGAACAATGCTGTTGCTAGCCACTAGCCTATCTTGTCATATAAAAATAAATCCTGGAGCCATAGAAACTTTAGATTGAAATTTCAATGGTGACTGGTAAATGGGCTCATTTAAAGCTGCATGTTTCTTTCTAAAAGTTAAACCCACGTGTGCGTGTGCGTGTGTGTGTGTGTGTGTGTGTGTGTAAGCAAGGATGGCTGAGCTTTCTTTCTGAAGGTCTCATACTGAGAGGTTCATTTAACGTGCCCCAATTGGTCTCCACGCAGTGAACGTGGACACGAACTTATATGAATCCTATTTGACTAAATTAATAAAATGCAGTCACAGGAAACGCGAGGCAAAAGCTAGTATAAATAAGTGAGGGTGTGGTACAACCATGGCTCATTTTAATTAAAACAAGGTCAGTGTACTTTGATGGTATTCATTGTGACATGAAACACTTGGAGCAGGTGGAAAATGTACGTGTAGAAGGACATGTGGGTTCGACCGCTTGGGCCAAACACTGAACCAACGACTAAACACAAGTCAAAATAATCCCACAACAATATCTATTTTATCTCGCGTAAATACAAAAGACAAGGCAACATAAATGACTCGTGTTGAAAGAGCTGCGAAGCTAGTGACATCACTTACGAAGTTGCTGGGAATGGGTGTACTAACGAAGCAAAACACTAACGAATGCATTCCCAAAACAGTCAAACTCGTACGGTCTTTATCAAAAGCTCAGTCAATCCGCTTAAGATCGCTATATCTATTGGGTCGTAATTCCTGCTGTATTGGTCACCTGCAACCTCTTAATTGTTATCGTAGTTATTTCTGCCAATTTATAGACATGCGTGCCTTTAACTTGATTAAAGGAAAAGAAGCAATTACTTAAGGTATTTGTCTTTTAGGCCACCGATAATTTGAGATACGTGTCTGAGCTGATTGAGGAAGTCTTATTTTTCCGTTATGTTATGAATCCAATTAATTTTCTACTTTGTCATATACATATATTCATTTAAACTGTAAAAGAAGGAATGTTTGAGTGAACGGGGACCTGTGGGGCGGCTTCCTGGACACCTGATCAGCTCTACTGCTAACTTTAAGCGAATATGAACCTTATAATTAGCCCGTCTAATTTACCAAACGATGATATAAAAGCCAAGTACTAGTTAAAAGGTCTGTAGGTAGTGATTAAGCTATCAATTGATAAATAGACCAACTTCACTGGCAAAAGGCCGATGAGATTTATCAACGTTATCCAAGCTAACTAACGGTAGTAGAGCAGCTTAGCTTAGCGTGGCTAATTTTAGCACATACAGTTTCGATAGCACTAGCTAACGCAACTAAGTTGGTTTATGGCAGAAGGTTACGAATTTTATTTTGGAAAGCCTACCAATGTCTTTGGACATAACAGACATTAACGTGAATATGACAAGTTTTTTTTTAAAAAAACAGGTCACAAACTCACCAAAACAATCCACCCGAAAACTTGGGTTGAAAAAGTTCAAAATGGTGGAACAGGAATGACAAGAGTACTCCTTTCGCCTCAAAAGTTTCCTCCCTTTTGTATACTCTCGTCACTTGTAGAAGATTGAGACGGTAACTATTCAACTAACTCCCCAAAAGATTAAATGGGGATGGTGGGAATAATACACGGCTCGGCAGTCAAAATAATCCACAGTTTAGAGGAAAAAAAAGTTTCGGCTCAGGCTGTATCGATGTCCCAGGGCTGTTGCACCAACAATGAACAAGATGGGGGGGGCTGATTCAACGGATGGCTTCCTGGAGCTGGGCGGGGCGGGTCACAACAACACTGCTGGTTAGGTGTTCAGGGCGTGGTGCTCACAGAGAATCACAACGTCATGTTTATAAGCGCCTCTTCGTCCTCTCCGACTCCCATTCGTCCTCTTCCTCAGAGAGGGACCATTTCCGCATACCTTTCCAAAGACGACGTTTGTTCATCAGCATAATCACTGCATTAGCAAAGAAAAGCGTCACACATGAAAAGAATACATGACCAAAGAGAAATAATACAATTATAAATACAGGTAACTGAAGACAATAATCATTGTGGACTTGTGAACTACTTTCTAAACTATATAATTGTGTTCATGTCCTGTGTTGTGTGTGTGGGTGTGTGTATATGTGTGTATATAAAAGAGTAATAGCTCAGCGTGTAAAGCCATCATTGTGCAATTGGAAGGTTAGAGGTTTGATCCCCGGCCATGCAGAGAGCATGTCTAGGTGCCCTTGAGCAAGATGCTGAACCCCTAACTGCTCCCTGAGCGCCATATGGTGGCACCTCACTGCTCCTATCCTATGTAATCAGATGGGTCAAAATGGAGACAATTCCAAATGTCCCCTTGTGGGACTGATAAGGGATTCTTTATTTATTATTTTTATCCCTAATGGGGCAGCATAGCTCAGTGGTTAGAGCAGTCATCTGGTGATTGAAAGGTTGTAGGTTTGATCACGGCATCTGGGACTGCTGATAATGGATGGATGGAAGAATAATTTTTAATTGGCCAAGGGCTTTACATGTAAATATTCTTATTTTTAGATAGTGCTTTTCTAGACTGTTGAACATTCACTTTACAACAAATGTCTCATATTTATTAAGCATTAGGGGTTAAGACTGGATGACCTTTTCCTGACACTTCACAGTGGGATCAAACCCGCAACACCAGACTTGTAGATGTACGTTCTACCGCTGAGCCCCCTTCAACATAGAATCTGTCTTTAACTGTCATTAACTCTTAATGTGCTTTACTTAAATACATAGACACATACATCCACATTTATATTTGTCGGTGTGTCTGTGTATATATACATCCATATATAATACACACACACACACACACATGCATACATATTAGATTTTATAATGTCCATTTTGTAAAGAAATTCCTGTAAGAATGATTGGCAATGTGTTATTTCCATGTCAAGGAATGAGACTTTTTAGCAATAAATCCAGACTGAGCAACTGTTTATTTGCACGGTGGCTCAGAGGTCAACATTGTTACCTAGCAGGAAGAAGGTCCAGTGTTGAGTCCCAGGCTGTCCCAGGTCCTTTCTGGGGGAAGTTTCCACGTCCTCCCAATGACTACCTGAGTTTCCTCCAGGTGCTCTGGTTTCCTCCCACCATCAGGATGACCTGCATGTTAGTGTTAATACTCCTGCTTGACCCCTTGACTAAGACAACCTCCGTATTATGAGTTAGTGCAGGTCAGTGAGTACAGAGCGTAGCAGCCTTTAAGTCTTTTTAAGTCGATTTTAAAAGTGCTAATAAAACAGAGGCTCATAACATCGTCAGGCAGGGAGTTCCACGGATTTGTGGCTGTTACAGAAAACCCTGATCACCCAAACACAGAGCAATGAAATGGTATTGTACAATCTTGTATAGAGGATGACAGAGGGATCCCTTTTTGTGCCATGAGTCATCCCCACATTGTTGTGGTGGACAAATACTTAGATGGAGTATGGAGGATCAAGGCCAGATGACCTTCCTGACGCCCCATAGCGGTTTCAAACTCGCAATTTCTGTCTTCTCAGTTCCCGAAGTGCATGCTCTACCACTGAGCTATCTCATATAGAGGACACTCCAGAGGACATAATAGCATTTATACATGATGTCACATAGGAGGGGCCAAACCATTTAAAGTTCTATTGACCAAGAACAAATTTGAAAATAATCTTACGTTCTCAAAGCTCAGTAAACTGGATTTTATTCATATCATAAAGTGACAGAAATGCATCAGCTTCTATCATAAAGAATCTTCTTCTTGGCTTACAACCTACCTTACATGTCATTTTACTGTTTCCTTCTCCTTTTCACATTCCTTGCAGTCTTTCTTTCACTCTCATGTCTCTCTCACACACAAACAATTTCTGACCCCGTATCTCAAAAAATGTTTTTGTGTCTCGTTTCCTTTTTTGCCATTCTAGCAAACCACTTGGTGAGAAATTATAGCTGTTCAAAAATATCACAAGGAAGCCCAGAATTGTTTATGAGATCCAAATTCTGAAGTAAATGACATTTTCTGCCCCAGGTTTGAGTAACTTGTCATGAAGGTTACAGCCATTATCTGTCTTTTGAATTTAAAAACATAGGTAATATTTCATATCATGCAATGGTCATTTGGCTTGATGGTTTGTTGCAGCTGTAAAAGTAATAAGAATTCTGAAATGCGATGAACATGTTCAGCAGCCAAGTGTTATTGCTCACACTTAATGAACTGACAAACTCATAAACAAAATATGAAGCAGCCAGATGCATAAAGATGTACATAAAAAGCCTGCACACACATTCACAATGTCACAGAAGTCTATTGGTTTGATGACATGGGAACATAATGTACATCCAAGATGACAGAGTATAAACTTAACTCCTAGCAAATATGATTTTTGGGAACTTCCTTGTCACATTTTACAGCAGCAACATATTTCACACAGGTTTTCCCCTGTAACAGAGGCCTTATACCTAACCCTTTATCAACGGGGCTCAGCACACTGAAATTTACATTCATGTAGACCGCCAATCAGAACAAGCCAGCTCTTTTCCTTTGAAGCTGAGTCTATAAAAAGGTCTCAGAATGGCATTAATTATCCACTTTTCTTCAGTGCCTGGAAAAAGATCAGTTTCTCATTAAACTTCAGGGAAAGGTTTTCAAAACCAGTGACATTTGCCATTGGTGAAGACAGCCTCCCAACCGGCACCAGCTCTGCCTCAAGTCCTACCTCACCAGCGGTGGAGGGCAGCCAAGTGGAGTGAGCGCCGAGGATCAGCTCGCACTCGGGTGACAACTCCACTTGCCTGCTTTCACTGGAGCAGAAGTCTTCTCCTTCAGTGGTCGGTCCAGCCCTAAAAAGTGAAACACCCCAAAAGAAGCACGAAGTCCTCCTGCTGACCATTTACCTTATTCTGGTTCAAGCAGGCGTCATGGGGATAAGTCTTCTCTTCCGAGGTTAATTAAGGTTCTCCATTTGGCTTTCCAGGGAGTAGTGTTGTATGTTGTAAATTGCGTTTTATTCTAAACCCATTGACCAAATGTCTGTTTTGGGACAGAGATCCCTCCTCTACTCCTCTCTCTAAGGTTTCTTCCTCTCTCTTCCCTGTTAACGTTTTGGTTTTGTTTTTTAAAGGGAGTTATTCCTTATCCAATGCCATAATGTGTATGGGAGTCAGGTCCTCCTGTGCATTGACCATACCTCCCTCTCCTGGCTTCTGAACTTTCTCAAGCCACGGGGCCAGGCAGCCTGGTGGCTGGCCAGCTTTACGAGTTGAAATATGGTTTTTTGTTAGGATATGTTGTCCGTTTGGAGATTTGACTCAGACACAGTAGCAGACTGTTGTCTGACTGACCGAGTGTGTAGGACTGCAGCACATGTCAACGTTGACCTCAGGGGAGGTCATATGCAATGTTGCCTCTGTGAACCATGAAAGCTGCTCTCCGGGTTGTGCGGTGTATGGGACATGAGCTTGGTGTAAGAGAAAGAGCTGTCTCGTGTCATTAGTTTGCCCTCCGGCATAGATCACCACAATATACTCCACTCCATTACAACACTCATTGAAAAAGGGATTGTATATATTGTCAAATATTTGGTTGCTCCCACTTCTGCTAAGGGAGTGAGCAATGTGTGCACCCTGCCAGTGACTCCGACTTCCTTGCTCATTCAGAAGGGAACCTCAGTGGTGCCTCGCATCGACTGATTCCCTATTTCCTTGCAAAAGGATATAAGAAGCTTGATGGTTGACTGGATGCTTTGCCCTCCTCGCTCAACGGGGATGTGAGAGAGGATCAGTTGCATCCTCTGCTTCCAATAGGTTCCAATATATCTGTCTGCTACAGCACATACGCAGTTAACCAACAAGGCTCCGACAGAGGGCTCCACCTGTGATCACAGGGCTATGGTTCCAGCATGTAACCTTTGTTTTCATTTCATGATGGTATGAGCAGCTAGGGGTGAGCAAGACACCGGGGCCCTAACTGCTTCCTGGGCTCTGCAGCTGCTCACTGCTCCTATCCAATAGGATGGGTTAAATGCAGTGGACGAATTTCCTTGTAATAACACAATGACCGGAGAAAGTCAATATGACATCCTTTTTTCCTTCCTGTCACTTTTTGAGCTCATTTGGCTGTCCTTTTTTTTCTGTGACATTGTCTTTTTGCCAAAGTAAATAGTCAAATCTGCCAAAGTGATATCAACATTGAGGTCGTAATATTACATAATTGCTTTAGAGGGGGCAGCGTAGCTAAGAATGTAGAGTGGCCATCTGGCAATTGGAAGGTTACAGGTTCAATTCCAGCACCTGTGGAAAAGCATGTCGAAGTGCCCTTGAGCAAGATATTGTTCCCCCTATCTGTTCTGGCCCATGATGGACTGGGGACCGGTCCAGGGTGTTTCTGTGTACTCAAAAAGGAGATAGGCTCCAGTTCCCCCGCAGCCTAACTTTAATTAAGTGGTTGACAATGGATGGATGTTGCTTTATAGAAGAGACAGTTTACTAAAATCAGAGATGCTAGCCAAAACTGAGAGAGGTCCATTTTATGTATCCTGATTAGTCCCCACAATGTGGGGACGGACAGACTTAGGTGGAGCTTGGGGGGGACTAAGGCTGGAAGCCCTTCCTTACACCCAGTGGTGGGTTCAAACCCACAGCCTCTGGATCATCAGTTCCTGAAACATGCACTCTACCACTATGCTACCATGGCCCCCAAGTATTAGCAAAAGACACATTAACCAAAACTAATGGCCTCATGTCCTGTAGACTAATAAAACAAACACAGTTGTGCTGATTGGCTGGCTTTAGGTGTTATTTAAGCAGCTGTGTACAAGTGCAACATGAATACAATCCCATAGAGGCTGTGATTACAAATGGACTCATGAAGCCCTCAATGGAGGCCTTAGAGTGTGCTGATGTGTTGGGAATGTATTCGTGAGCATTTCTGATGTGTTAGTAATTAACAAAATAATTTCCTCAGTCGTAACCGAGGCAGAAGTGAAGGGTCACGTGTTTATTGCTTTGGAAATGTACCATTGTACCATTACCATTTTCAATGAGCATTTCACATCCAGCATTACGGACAGAGAGCCTTTTGAACTTGAATGAGAACTGTGTTGCATAGCTATTATTCCAGTAATATTCTTTGGTGAGAAACCTAATGTGCTTGGATTGTGGGCTTGAATGGAAAATGTTTGTTGAAATAACAGCTTGTTGGGAGGACAAGTTTAGGTGTCCTTGACTTCCTCATCTTTTTACCTTATGGAACCACCAGTGAATGATAGGAGCACAGCATGCCATAAATAATTCCTTCTCATAATGAGGAGGTGCACATGTTTATCACACACTGAATGTATAATTAAGTACATGCAAATTAGTCGTGTGGGACAACATGGTGGATTATGGGAAATGAATAAGCACAGCTTTATTCCAGTCACCTTCTTATTGCAATCATAGCATTGAATGTTTGTCATCTGAGTGAATTATGAGCTGTATATTCTTAACTTGACGTTCTATGCTTTCCAGTTCCATTCGAATGAGGAGTTACATTTAATCCACCCACGTTTCTTGATTTGAAACGGACTCCTGACTGTGGCAACACAAACAAGTCACACGCACTCGTGCAGGTGACTGTTTTTTTCTGGTTTATTGCCACACGGGCCGGTGGGATTTGTTCTCTGCATTTAAACCATCTCATTGTACAGGAGCAGTGAGCAGCCGCCATGTGGTGCTTGGGGGGGCAGTTAGGAGTTCAACGTCTTGCTCAAGGACATGCTTTCTGCAGGACTGGGGATCAAACCTGCAACCTTCCAATTACTAGACCACATGTTTGACCTCCTGAGCCATGCTGACTAACAAATCCCAAAAGACACTGTGCTCTGTGGTAGAGGGGCGGGGTCTAGCATCAGCTGGAAGCGGAGAGAGGAGGCTTGGGTTGCAGGAGAGCAGATGTTTCTGGTACTAGGGGGACCTCAGGTGAGCTTAATTTTCTTTTCCAAGGAAAACAAATCAAACTGAACATAATCATTCAAAGATTCCGTCATATTTCTTTTTACATTTTAACACCCCCAAATCTCATTTAACCAGATCCTGTTCCCCTCTATCTACTCCTATCCATCCCACAGACCCCTTTTCAGAACAGACTTGAACCATATTACAGTAGGTGAAATACAAACATGAACACAAAAAC
>OMLC01035326.1:0-11063 GCA_900302585.1 Regalecus glesne
ACTACTGACCTTGGGGTCCCTGGAATGTTCCGGACACAAAACCTGAAGCCTCTTGCAGTAAGTTTTGCTCTGAGGATTATATACATCACAGAAGAGTCTAGTAGCTCTGGAAAGATAAAGAGGCAAAAAGTTATTAAAAAAAATGAGAAAAAAGAAGAAAGCATAAGCAATTTTTTAACTTTTATCTTACCCTTCTATTCTTGTTGGGAACATGGAACCAAATGAGGTCTGACTCTCATACTGATAATGCAAAACAGTGTTATTAGTCTTTCAAAAATTATTATTGTGAAAAAAGTATTTTTTGCAAGGCATATTTTACATTGAATTCCTCATTACATCTGTTTTTTCCATTACTCACCTTAGCATAACACCGTTCCATATGTCTCAGCGCAACCTTTGGGTTGACAGGGTGACTACAAGACACACAGAAAATCTGCAAGTCTGTATCATCACTGTCTCCTTCATTCACCTGCAACCAGTGAACAATGATGGGTATCATTAAAATTTCAACAAATCACCATGGCCATTAACTAGTTAAGCTAAGAATCCACAATCCATATATTCCCAATCATCTGTGAATAGTACACATGGTCATTGTAATTCTAATTAACAGTCTCAGAATCAGTTTATTGGGCATGTAGGTTTTTACTACACGGAAGTGGACTTTGGTTTCATAACTCTCACAGGTGCTTCACATAGAATGACACAACAATCTTCAGATAGATCCACACGGATTGATGTATATACAGGCAAACATAAAAGATAATAAGGGTCATGGGGTGGGGTTTGGAATCTATCCAAGCAAACATTGCCCCACCCCCTCTGGACAGGTCCCCAGCTCATCACTTTTTTTATTAGGAGCGGCGTATCTCGGTGGGTAGAGCGGTTGTCTGACAATCGGAAGGTTACAGGATCAAACTCCGGTCCTGCAGAAAGCATGTCAAGGCGTCCTTTAGCAAGACACTGAACCCCTAACTGCTCCCCGAGCACCATAAATTGGCAGCTCACTGCTCCTATACAATAGGATGGGTTAAAATGCAGAGAGTACTACATTTCCCCTTGTGGGACTGATAAGGGAATTGTTTAATTCATTTCATTTTGAAAATTAATTTCCACAAGTAAAATTTCGGGGGGCGGCATGGCTCAGTGGGTAGAGCGGTCGACTGGCGATCGCAAGGTTGCAGGTTCGATCCCCGGTCCTGCAGAGAAGTGTGTCGAGGTGTCCTTGAGCAAGACACTGTTCCCCTAACTGCTCTACCCTTTGATAGACTGGCGACCTATACAGGTCTACCCTGCCTTTCGCCCAATGAGAACGAAGATAGGCCCAGTTCCCCCACGACCCGATTTCGGATATGCGGTTGACTATGGATGGATGGATGGAAGTAAAATTTCTCATTTACACGCTGTTTCTAATCTTTCGACCCGTTCCCTATTTTTCAGGGGTCAACAATAGCGGGATTTTCTAGTTTCCATTAATACCATATATGGTGGCCTCAACCAATCTGGTATAGTCTTGCCAATATGCATACTGATTTGGCAAAATTTTACATTTGATGGCCTTCCTGAGACAACCACTAACCCTATGGATGGGGACACAGGTAAAGCACTGGACGCCATCCCAGTATTCACTGACTTGTGCCCATGCCTTTCACCAGATTTGCCCATTGTTCCTAAAAGATGATAAAAAATTATTTAGGAGATGTAATGCTAGCTGAATTAACACACAGCCTAGTGCTTCCATGAGTGTGATTATGTGATCGTGATTGGCAAAACTTGCCCTGAATAGTCCACATTGAGTGATCTTATACCTGAAAAAGAAGCCATCATTTGCAGAAAAAAAAGTGTAACTAGGTTGGCAAAGGTTCGTAAATTGTTGACATCTCACCTCTTCATCCTGCTGAACCACCTGCTGCTTGCCTTTGGCGATGATGCCCTCGAGCTCATGGAAGCGCCGCTCCATCTCGGTTAAACGCAGTCGGGCATTCTGCTGATCACGCCTGATGCGCTCCAGCTGTTTTTTACCCTGCTCCTCAGCAACACAGGGACTCTGCTGCCACTGCTGGATACGCTGGGGGAGAATCTCATAAATCCGACTTGTGATGAAAACAAACGTAGACACAAACACAAAAAAATGCCAGAGTAAATTAATTTATAGTGTCAGAGATAAATCTTATTATTTCACCTTTTTATATAACCAGTCATTTTTTGAACAGATGTTTTTTTTGTGATCAAAGATCATGAAGTAATTTGGGGTTTATATGCCTTGATTAGTAATGCATAATGATATTGATATTGGCAAATAGATAAAAACCTCAAATTAATCACAAAAAAGGTGAATCAGTTCATCTGGACGTAAAGTTTTATTGAGAAACATTTCGTCACTCATACAGCTGTTCCCCCAACTGCTGTGACTAGTATGTCAGGGAAACCAAACAGATGCTGGTCAAGATAATTTAAGATAAGATATTCATTTATTACTCCCACAGGAGGAAATTACAGTAATAAAGCAGCAAAATGGAAAGCACAATCACAGGCATACAATCCAAGAGGTTGGCAAAAGACAGAAAAGCCAACATTGAAGGCCAGGACTCTGCACCCATCTACAGGCCAGTAGCTACAAGGATGAGGATGTAAACATCCTTGATGAGGAGGAACGCTGGTTTGAAAGTGCTGAGAGGCAATCTATGTAAAGGGGGGATGACCCTTCCTGAGCTGAAGAGGGGGTAAGAGTATAATATACTCTTAGCATTGTGAGATGGCCAAAGATATTTTCTTTGGCCATCTTACAATGCTACGACTACTGGAATAACAAAAGTTATTCCGAAAACGTTTGTGAATAGTACATGTGGCCATTGTAATACCAAACAATAGTCATGACAATTAGCATATGAAACCAATTGCCAGTTTCAGTCATTATACCACTGTGTTATTTATAAGTTTTGAATTAACTGCAGATAACTGGGACTGATTAAGTAATTTAGAAGAGTGACGAAACATTTCTTCCACTAAACTGTGTCAAGATGAACGGATTCAATTTTCTGAGGTTATGATTTTTAAGTTTTCTGCACCCGTATTACTTATGGTAAGATAGAATAGAAACTTTAAAGGTATTTGTTTTGCTTAGGCTGTTACTATCCTTGCTACTACCCTTAAGTATCATATCCCAAAAGTAATAATATATGAGCTTCAAATCAAAGTATTATAAGATCTAAGTAAAAACATGTCCCAGAAAGCCATTCAGGTACTGTGGAGGACTCTTTCATGACTACAATATTGGGCTGTGGTAATTCAGCGGTAGAACAGGTGCCTTCAAGGCATTGTGGGTGTGATCCCAGAATAGAGTGTCAAAAATGGGCATCCACCCTTAATCCCCCATGTTTGGCAAATGTGCGATATATATATTTGTAAAGTGGTTTGAGTGGTTGCTAGACAAGAAAAGCAATATAATAATGAGTCCTTTTACCATTATAATATGAAATCATATACATTCCAAGATAAACCCAAGCACAAGTTCTTACTTGGCGGCCAACTTCATGCCACAGTCCTCAGAGCAGTATTTGGAGTTGGGACGTGCCGCCTCCACACAGCTGGGCCCTAGACACTGATGCAATCCTCCACTATCAACACCATCCCCTCTATTGCTGTGTCTGGTTTTATCCTTGTGTTTCTGCTTTTGTTTGTGGCGTCGTGATTCCTTCTAACAAACAGATAAAATGAAACAGTTGTGAACAGGATGTCTAACAATTCATCGACATGAAATAATCAGGCATGAGTGAGAAGATACACAATCAATACCAAAAACTATCCTTTTCACCTGCAAAAAACCTTTTCTTACCTTCTTGTCAAACTTCTTCTCTCGTCTCTTGACATGCTTCACCTTCACAGCTTTCTTTCGCATGACAGGACTGAATGGGGGCTCATCATCTTCATCGCTGAGCCATGGCTAAGTAAAACGGGAGATCACAGTGGAGCAAAAAGTAAACAGAAATAAAAGTGTATCCACTGGAAAAGTGAAATAAAGGAAGGCTAGCCCAGTTCAAATATTAATAACCGATAAGGAATTGTTTAAAAGGGAAGAGATTGTTAGACCCAATAACTAAATTCACATTGTGGATTTGGTACTTGGTAGTGAGAATGTATGGACTACAGAATGAAGCAAAGATTCTAAAGTGGATAACCCATGACAAGAGATTCAAACCAGGAATTAAGTGATAGGACTTTGAGAGATGGGCACATAGTGGTACTACAGCGATATGTACACTAATTGAGAGGGCAAGAATGCAGAGTTTCCAGGCTTTAAGGGATAAATTTAATTTGGAGGCAAACAAACATTTTCAATATTTTCAGGTGAGGGATTATTATTTAAAGGAAATAAAGTTAGAAGAACCCAAAGAACAGAACATGATTATTAAAACAATGACAAATGCATACGAAAGGTGAAAACGTAGAGTAACCTCAGCTCTATACCAAGCTCTAGGTGCCAGGGGGGTAATTCAAATAAAATAAAAGGATTCCCTTATCAATCCCGCAAGGGGAAATTTGGATTTCTCTGCATTTTTGACCCAACCTATTGTATAGGAGCAGTGAGCTGCCAACATATGGCTCTCGGAGAGCAGTTAGGGGTTAAGTGTCTTGCTCATGGACACCTCGACATGCTGTATGCAGGACCGGGGATCGAACCTGCAACCTTCCGATTGCCAGACGACCGCTCTACCCACTGAGCTATGCCGCCCCTGTCTATTTTAAAGATAAATAGGACAAAGGGCTTGGAAGAGAAATAACAAGATGAATAGTATAATGTGTGCAAGGCTCAACACTCAGCCACTAGCTCTACGGTATGGCGAGAATTTGGGTGGACGAATATTATAAGGCTTTTCCTAACACCAAAGATTAAGGGGAGATAAACACCAGATCAGAAATCATGTTGGAGGTTGTGTGGTCAGGCAGACGCAGACCACACACGAGTTTTGGAAATGTCTAAAGATAGAAGGATATTAGGAGTGAGGGAGATACTGGGATACAATATACCAAAGACTTTCTCGGTATTATATCTGGGGAACATTCCACAACAAGAGGTACAAGGTGGAGATAAATACCTGGTGAAAGTATCATTTGTGATTAAAATGGTCTGGTATAAGGCAGACCCACCTACTAGAGAACAGTGGCTGAGTATTGTGGAGGAGATGTATGATATGGAGAGGTTTACACACCCTGAGAATACGAGAGGAACAGTTTGAAGGGAAATGGGAGAAATGGAATTATTACAGACATGGCGAGGGTGATACCACTAGTAAGTATAGTAATGACAACTGAACAGAACAGAATTGTTGGATTGTGACTGAATGGAAGAACCTGTGAGCTACTAATGGGCGTGTTTTTCTTTAGTTTCTTGTTTTTCGTGTAAAATGAAAAAAATAAAATTGAAAATTAAAGTTTAAAAGAAAAAATGAAATAAGGGGACTAAATTGATTACATCTTGTAAAAATAACATAATGTGATCATTAAACCGGGGCTATTTCATCAATAATTCCATACCATGGCATCATCATATCCAGCTGCTTTATATTGCTGGTAGAGCTCTGCCTCGCTGTCATAGTCGTCTGAGTATCGTCTTCGCCTGTGGTAGGAATTCTCTCGTCTCTCTTGCAAGGAGAACTCCTCATCTTTCACACGCAGCATTTTCTGAAAAAAAACAACCATCAATCCATTAGATTAAATTAGGATTCATGAATCTACTTTGAGTCACAGGATTTTTATTTCAAAGTTATTCTGTGCTTATTAATTAAAATATTAACTATGAACCAATTACAACCATCATGCATTACTGCCACAAGTCTCCAGAGTTTAGTTCTGACCAACATTTCACTTGCCAAGTCAATTACATATTATGTCCTGGATTTTGAAAAGGATGAAATATGATGCTATGTCGTTATCTAAATCGAACGGAGGAAATACCCTGGCCCGGACTTCACACTGCCTAAATCTGCACTTCTGCCTTATTTTGTTGGGGCCTCCAAACTTCTTCATGTCCATGCAGAAGTCACACTGAGCACAGTCCTCAGTCCTTCTGCAGGGCTCACATTCCCCACACATACGGACAGAGCGTTTTACCTGGAGAGAAAATTTGACATGAGATAACCTGGATCTTTGTTTTCAAAAGGCTATCTGTATACATGAATATACCAACACATTGGTATGCTTAAGCCTCTTTTTCTACAGCTACATTCTATGTTATCACTTAAACCAGGCCCAAACACATGTTACATTAATAGCCATAGTGAGGCATATGATTTAAATGTCATAAAATTACACATAATTATGTGCAGCTGCATTACCCTAAAACCCCAAATACTAAGGATTGAACAACTTACTTTTGATCCACGCCGCCTCTCACTTCTATAATCTGGAGTACTAGGGTTACTGTATTGTTTTTCAACTCTTTCTGACTCAGAATCCTTTTCTTTATTCTTCTTAGAGCGGTACTTTATTTCCAGTGAAGAGTTTTTACCTGAGGATGTAGAAAAAGCAACACTACTTGGTATTTCAAGGCATTATTAAAATGTTTAACATCAAGAATTGCCCTCAGAATATCACAAGAGTTGATCGTCATTCATCACCTCTACATCGCATGCAGTACCACTCCCGGATTGCCTTGGCCATCTTCTCAGTGACATTAATGCAGTGGCCATGGAACCATTCATTGCAATTATCACAGCCACTGTCGATAACATAAGTAAACATGTGAGCAATATAATATCCAGAGAACTGAGTGACTCAAACAATTTTGTCAAAGGTGGCTACTTACATCATAAAACAATTGATGTCTGGTTTTCTGCAGATACAGTAGAGTGGTGCATTCTCTCCTTCGATACTACTACTCTCAGGCCCAGGTAATGGGTCTGTGTCAGACACGTCACTGTCCTTTAGGAAAAAGAAAAAGAAAAGATACATTATGGTATCAAGTTAACCAAAATGTTTATCTTGAAATACACTTAAATATCACTGTGCTTCATTGCCAGTAAGAGCACACAGATGCTGTTCTAATCAAGTCAATTGTATTTGTATAGGTTATTTGTATACGAAAAAATGCTACCATAGTGGATGTGACACAAACAAAACATCGTGCCCTTAGACCCAAGTCATCTGTCCTACATTTCGGTCATTCTGCAACTATGTCATTTATAAGGGTTGGGGTACCTGCAGTCAGTTGAGATTGAAGAGCTGACTTAAGATGAGTGATGAAACGTTCCACAACCCAAGACCCTCTCCTAAATACAACCAGAAGCTCACCAATTCAACCACTACATCTACCCAAAACATCACAAGTGCCTGAGAGTGTAATACATGATGATCACTTCTGTGACACTACTACCCCACTATATTATGAGGTTAAATAAGCATTCAGATTAATGATGTCATCTCTCCATCCCAGTTGCTCCAGTACCCGAGTTATTATGTTGTTTTTGTTTTCTTTTTAACCAATCTATATGGGATGAGATAAAAAAGACTAATATACTTAATACGGTGCCATTCAATCAGCTGTATAGACTATCTCCCATTATTAGATGGCTATATAGCTACGACCCGTATTTCTGTGTTTCGGGTTCAAGCGCATTCATATCAGCCATTCATGTGCATGAACAAGAAAGTGAAGTGAGAATAACTGACTAGTTATACATTTATGTTAGCTTTCTATTGGATTGTTGATATTTGACAGCATTACAGAGTACTATTCCAATGTTGATTTGTCGATGCAAGATCTGCTAAAAGCTTGTCGAACAGTTCCGTTGATAACGACCCAACGCTAAAGAGGTGCTAAGTAGCTAGCTAGCGTAAGCACAGGAGAGCAGTTCAGACGCTAGCTGAGTTTGTAACACGAAACATTTCTGCCTCCAACATGTATCAAAATTTGGCATAATTGTTTTAACTAATACTAATAACAAGTTAATAACAATTTTTGAACATGGAAAAGTTCTATCAATTCTAGCGCTAGCATTGGTTGACAACTTGAAAGAGATTTTGGTTTATTCTTAACGATACCAAATTAGCGTTAGCTAAGTAACTCAGGAAAACATTAAACCACTGCCACAAGCTCATCAAATATTGCCATTACCATTTTGAGAAGTCCGTATAACTCGTAGAACCAGGTTTCAACTTATTTGGGAACGTTCAAGATGCAACTCAAAGAAACGAATGTGTTGTAACTCAATATAAATATATGTGTTGTTGCCCTCGCAGCCGACGGCTAACAGTTGAACATCGGTCACGATCGCATGAACTCGTTACGAGTCGTTAAACCCCAACTGGTGACGGTGATGATTGTCTTCGACCTCTTCTTCGTTTGGGCTTATTGGTGGTTGGCAAACAACTATATTGCGCACTACTGCAGCCTAGAGGAATGGTAGGCGGACCAGAAAGTCTACTTACCGAGAAGTTCATTTTCATGATTAGTCCCCACTTTGTGGGAGTGGACAGGGACATCGAATGTGGGGAATTGAGGTTAGATGTCCTCACTGTCACCCCACGGTGAGTTTGAAACCACAGCATATACTTATGAAAACAACAAAAGCTCATAGCTTCTAAATTAAAACTACCCATGTAGTTCTCAGGTTTCTGAGAGGGACTTAAAGTATCTCTCAGCAACTGCTGCACATATTTCCAGAAACTCCTGTAACACCCATAAACTTCATTTGTAATATATCTAATTGGTTTCCAAATATTCATTTATTTTGTGTTTTTAGAAAAACTAAAATCAAGAACAGGTATTTCTTGAAACACACATTTATTGAACCAGCTTTACATTATGTGTTGGGCATCCAACAAATTCAATGCCTTCTTAAAGTTTGCTGTAGTCATACTGAATAATAATCGTATTGTAAAAATGTTTACACAACAAACAGTTATAACGTCCTATTAACAAGGTGAGGATAGTGGTTGCTTTAAAATAGTAATCAGTTTTTCTCCAAAGATTGAAAAATAAAAAAATACCTTGGTAGATCATGCTTATCTGAAAAAAGGGGAGGAATCACCCAGTGATCAACATGAATAAAATCTTGTAGATATTCACCAACAAAACGGATGTTAGTCAGGAGAGCTTATTAATCTATTATTCTAGTTTCAAAACAATAAAAAAGATGATACACTACAGTACTTTTTCAAAATGGTCAATTTCCAATTTATCTTGTATTTTTCTATCCGTTTTCATGATCTTACATTTTTTCATCCTTCCAAGCATTTCTATTGACATAATGAAAATGCCGATTTTTTTATATTTCTGGCTACATTATAAAGACATCCTGCTTTGGTTTACTCTGCAGCAGCAGGAGTTTTTCCTCTTTACTAGGCATGCAACCTGGACATCAACCGCTTGCCTGTCTGAAATTTCAATGCAAAAGACAAATGCTTTTACAAAATGCATAGACCATAAAGTAAGTAAGGTGCAATAAAATGCTCAAAGTAAAATATATTCATAATATGCAGTACATATTTCACCGTGTGCCAATTTACTTTGCAAATATCCCTTTGGTAACTGCTTGACAGAAAAACCCTTTGAGTGAGCATGTGACTGCTGCTAACAAACCCTGTTTCCAGTGAATAAAAAAGAAGAAAATATTGGCATCCTGGTTTTGTCATGCCAGATCATTGCCATGAAAAAATACTCCTTGCAGCCATCATCCCTAAAAATGAGTACATAATGTATTCTGCAAATATATTTCTCTTAAAACTCTGAAGAAAAACTTGAGAAATTTATTAACAATTCATTCCTTATTGCTAAGCCCCTGACCCTTTATACATCATTCCATTTCAATAATATAATTAATAAGCCCAGATAATAATTATCTGAGTCTCGCTAAACAAGAAAAATTAAGCCTACATATGGCAGAAAACTTGAGCACAATTGATTTTATGCTGATGTGCTATTTATATTGGTTTTGATCCTTGTGCTGGCTGCTTATTTTCTCAGTTCAAATCTATAGTCCTCCAAACTGAGTCATGCCATTTTTACATAGGAGTGCCATTTCCCTGACTATCCTCCCAACTAGAAGCATCGTCCTCTCTGGCTGTATGACCACGAATCTGAGCCGTCACAAGTCCTCATCTATATCAAGGCTGCTTCGGCGACTGCTGCTTTTGGAGGCACCTGGTGACAGGGGAGAAAAGAGCGGCTCTGCCATCCTCTCTGGTGACAGGGCACATCCCTCATCCATGAGAATGTCCCCCAGGCCTACTTCTGGGTAGAGAGCTGAGGCTGAGGCCTCGTCCAGCTCAGCAAAGCTCAGGCTGCCCAGGTCCAGAGGACTGCTGATGGTGACGCCTGCAGGGGAGTCAGAGCCGGGCGGAGAAAGGAAGGAGGCGGGGACAGGCTGTCCCATGGCTGTGGCTCCGAGGTTGAGGAGGGTTTGGGAGGATACGTCCCTTGGGTTAGGAGTGAGATGCTGGGCACTCTGAGGTGTTTGCTGCTGCTGGAGCAGGGAAGGATTGGTGCTCAGGTCAGACGATATGGTAGTGGAGAGGCCATGGAGCCGGGCCTGCATCTCCAGCTCCTGAACAGATTAGCAGGAGGTGATTTTCCTTTCCTTTAGATCAAGACCTGGCAGTACTTAACATGGCTGTTATTTCCCAGTGCTACTTCATTTTTTGCATTTGACCAATGCCAGATCATTTATCTCAACCCAGGTATTTCATTTGAAAAGTTTTACTTTTTTCCGCTAAAATGAATATGACCCCTTACTAGATTTGTTTATCATTCATGTTATGGAATGGAAAAACAGCTACTTGAGAAACTGGAACATAGCATTATGGTTGTCTATTTAAGTCTGATGAATATCTCATTTAACAATTTGATAATCATTATATTTTGTTGTATTTCAGATTTCAGTTTCCATGGCACTAAATTTCAACGGATAATTTGCCTTCTAATAAAATGAATCAGACAAGAAATACTGACCTGGATGTCTTGATGCATGCTCAATAATCCAGGTAGGGAAATCAAAAAAAGAGGTGAATCTGTTCAACTGGATCAGAAGTTTATTGAGATACGTTTCGTCACTCACCAGGTGACA
>OMLC01035327.1:0-40242 GCA_900302585.1 Regalecus glesne
ATATTCGCTCCATCCATGTCCATCCCCACAATGCAGGAACCTTTCTGCATTGTATAGGAGCAGTGAGAAGCTGCAATGCGCTTCCAGTTCATTTGTCTTGCGTTTGTGTCCGTTCAATTGCCTTGCTCAGGGGCACAGGCAGGAGTATTAACCCCAACATGCATGTCTTTTTGATGGTGGGGGGAGAAACCAGAACACCATGGGGAAACCAAGGTAGACATGGGGAGAATGTTCCAAGATGAGAGTGAGGAGGGGGAGAGTGTTCCAAGATGGTTCTACAACCACTACCATGGATGGAGGAAGTTGTAACAGATGAGGGGAAAAAAAGTTGGCCATTAGAAAAAGTGTGTCTGTTAGTTCACATCCAATGATTTGTTCGAACGGTTTCCCACTTAAAACCAGGCCACTTTCACTTGATGGCTCCCTACTCCACTGCTATGGATCCTACACCAGTTTCATGACAGGCCTCACTGACACCTGAAGAACAACTTGGGCTTTGGTCAAACTTGGTGGTCCAAACAGCATGTGGCTTGACCAGACTAGGCAGCCACCTGCTCCCTCAAAATAATGAAATGATGCCAAGCCTTTCTGCTGAGGTTCCCTTATTCTGGTTTATTGGTATATCCCACCTGAGCCCTTACTCTAAATTATGCCTGCGGTCACCCCCAGGCATACGAACATGCCTCTGTTAAAGCTTTCTTTCCTCGTGTAACCTCGCTTTTCTGTTTTGCCTAAATCACCATGAATATTTTATTTATCGTCATATGTAGGTACAATTATTCATAGTTACCTACCATGACACCAACCTAAGATTAAAACCCAGAAGAGCTTGGTACAGATGTAAGAGGATAAGCAGTGTAAGGGAAGCCCCTAGTGGCCAAAGCGTAATGCTACAGTTTGAAGATGACGTACAACAGGTCTGTCTAAAGTTGTAGTATTACGTTTCCTCTGTAAGGGTCCCAGTGTTAATTATTGTTATTCTTACCCATTATTTTCAAATGCAGTATAAAAACTCTTTATAATCAGACCGTGATCAGATTTGACTTTTAATGTATAAAGAAACCTTCAACATAGCATAAAACATTTAGATTTGTTTTGTGTGTGACTGTTTAACATGGTCTTTAACAGGATTTTCCACACACATTCTCATGTCTCAAGAACTGTACAGGAGTGGCACAGTCCTCAATATTCATGAGAAGACCACTGCAAAGTGCAAGTAAGGGTTGTGGGAAAAAGCTGGGAGCGGTTTCATACTTTGATTTTATCTCATTGGCTGTATGTAAATGAGATGTAATAACATAATAAGCATCAAGATAAAGATCAGCACAAAATCGTTTTGTGCTCTCCCTCACCGTATCATAAACCTCCTCTTTGGTCTTTCTCTCTCCTCTGGCCTGGCAGCTCCATATTCAGCATCCTTCTCCCAGTATACCAGCATCTCTCCTCCACACATGTCCAGACCATCTCAGCCTTGTCTCTGTATTCCTCTCCAAACCATCCAACCTGAGCTGTCCCTCTATTATAAACTTGTTCCTAATCCTGTCCTTCTTTGACAAGTGATGTTATACGGTTTCAGTGTGACTTTAACAGTTACTTTGCAATGAAACAAAGCTTGAAATAAACAAGAAAACAATTAATGGCACACACAAATCCAACACCAGCACATTTTATTAAACGTGTCAGTTTCAACATTGCAGGATCACAGGAATCCCCTTCATAAGCAGTGTATTTGGCAGTCAGACAGATTGAATTTATTACACTGTTTGCCATAGCTAAGCAGTCTACAAACAAGATAAAAAGCCACTAAATCAACTCAGAAAGTGCGGTAATTTAACTAGAAATGACTTTCTCCTTTTTGATTTAAAAAAAAAGTAAACTAATTTATGAAACTGCTAAAAAAAAAAAGAGATAAAAAAAGACCAACCAGGGAATCTACCTTGTGTTCAGGTTGCTCTTCTGAACCTGAATGCTTTGCTGGGGGTAATGTAAAAAGGTGGCTGCCACAACATGCTATAACAGTTCAGTGCATTTTTTTACTGTACATGGACAGAGTTCATGAAGGACACAACAATCCTTCATTTGGCAAAGATTTGCAGACCACAGCATACAGTTTAAAAACATAACCAGATACACTGGGATTAAACATGCCTCTCCATCATTTGGCTACACATTTCAACAACAGATATGGTAATCCAATCTATCATCATTGTAATCAAATCTATCATCAACATCATTCATTTGGTCAACTGTATAAATACACACTTCTTGGAGTCTACGGTGTCAACAATACGATAGTCAACTGATGTCTGGTTTTGATATCCGGAATCATTTTATGTTAATACAGTCCAGTATTAAAGGGGGCAGCATAGCTCAGTGGGTAGAGCGGTTGTCTGGCAATCAGAAGGTTACAGGATCGACCCCCGGTCCTGCATACAGCATTTTGAGGTGTCCTCGAGCAAGACACTTAACCCCTAACTGCTCCCCGAGCGCCATATGTTGGCAGCTCACTGCTCCTATACAATAGGTTGGGTCAAAAATGCAGAGAAATCCAAATTTCCCCTTGTGGGACTGATAAAGGAATCTTCTTTTAATTTTTTTGAAAACTCCAATATAGAAAGAGAAGATGATGTAAAGATCAAATCCATATGAAGTGTTAAAGGTGATCACAGGAGAGGTGTCAGGGAGAGCATCCAGTCTTACTCCCCCATGCTCCGTTTAGGTCCGTGTCCACCCCACAACATGGGGGCTAATCATGATACATAAAAACGGACCCTTTATGAAGCGTTAAAAGTAATGACTTATTTAATGGACAATAAAACGACCACAGACAAGGTAACCAACCTTGTCAAAACAGCCTTGTCCTTTAGTCCATTAGCACGATATGGCTTAAAGGCTGGGTCAATGGCCGTCTGAATCTCCACATTATAAGTACAGTGTTAATCTTCTCATGAAATCAATAACGAGAACGCTTGGCGATGAACTTGCTTTAAAACCCAGCAAAAATGACTAACGTGTTAACATTTCCAAGCATGGTGACTTTGGAAACTACTTTTGCTCGTTCTGTTGATACAACGCTGATACGTCTCTACCGACTCGCACAATGAAAGAAAACCAATCAATTTTCACTCAGTCGTTCCCCTCAGTTCTCATCCGTTTTCAATCTACCATCAAAGACTGATTTGAATGTGTGATAGTGGAAGCGGTTGAGTTTGAACACTTATTTGTAGGCTCTCGACCTTTTCAACAGTTCTTACGTTGAAAAAGCTCAGCATTCTGTTCAATCTTTTGCTATTTGGCATGGTGATTGGTTGAAGATGACTAAAATGCTGACAAAAATTGCCAGTGGTTCATTAAAATCACTCTTACCACTGTATATTTCCAGTGAAAATGTGAAAATGGAATGCAAACCTCTAAGCTACATGGCAAAACTCTAGGCAGCGTCAAAGCTCCAGACCGCATGCATTTGATATCTGATACTAAAGTCACGTCTTCCATTCTCTTGATAATTCGCAATAAATGGCTTCCGAGAATTTGACTGCTTAAACAAAAAAGGAACCAGCTTTACAGTTGAAATGCATCAAAACCATACTTTCTTTGCCATTCACCTCCTCTATGCATTATCTAGGATTTAAGATATTTACCCAGTTGGACATCAACTGCATCATTTGGGCTACATGAACCATAAAGAGTTTAGTATTCAAGTGTCTAACAGAAAATTGATGAGCAGTCATAAAATAAATTAAAAGCATATATCCTACTGTTCATAGTTGATAGCAGCGCTATTGATTTGAAGCAAAGCTCTCTGGACTCTAGAGTTACACATAATCATAAAATCCATTTCTATCATGCAAAACACAGAAGGCCAAACGATTTAATGAGGAAAATTAAAAGAGCGGAAACTTTGCAACGTCGATGTAATATAAATAACATGTTAAGATCCCTTCAGGTAAACCCGATGAATACTATGATTGAGGATAATTGCAGTAGTCAAAAAACACAGAATACATCTTGAAATAAAAGTTAGTGCAGATTCAAAACAATCCATTCTGATACCGTCTGACACAGGCAGCTTCAGGGCATTCATACAAAGTCTCGTTTTCCATGTTGAGTGCTGAGCATCGTTAGACAAGCTTCAAGACGTGCTTTCATCTTCCTAATAAGGCTTTTAATTAGGGCTGGGTGCTATGGACAAAATCAAATATCACATTTTTTAGCAAATACCACAATATGGACATTTTATCATATTGTGGGGATGACTCCTGGAGCTTTCGCAAAACATCACACGCTTAGAATTTTGGTGAACCCTATATGATGACAAAGTGGGTAAAGGCAAACAAAAACCAACAAAAGACAACTCTTAAGCCATGCCACGATATTCAAAATCCTTATCTAGTCGTATCACAACATCCATATAATATGCCCAGCCCTACTTATATAATAGTAATTGATCAGTTTCTGTACTGTTTTTCTTGCAAAAATAGCTTGGATAAGAGTTCCTGTTAAATGTATAAAGTCAGAGATTGGGTCTTAAATGACCATAGGACCAGCTCGTTCTCCTCTTTACACAGAATGTAATATCTGCAACGTCACTAAATAACAGAGCCCTTAGATTCTAAAAAAAATACAGCAAGTAGCTTAGCACTTGCTGGTAAATCTGTATAACGAAACAAAGCAACTAAATATACTAAAGAAAACTATACTTGTATTGTCAAACACTTTGCATCAGACTTTTAGTTTCAGATCTCACCAGCAAGTAAGAGTATAATGTATACCTTATTACAATATTTGTATTCTGAATGTGTTGGAGCATTTCAGTTGCAGTTATTGAGAGCTGCATTTTACTGTTGAGTGAATATATATTAGGAATCTCAGGCAGTGGGTGGTTTGGTCAGTCAAAAGGACTGCTAGGCTTTGAATAAAGCACTGTGTCCCCACCAGCTCCAGAGCTCTGTTGTGAAGCTCAGCCTGGGCCCTCCGGTGGCGTAGGGGGTTAAGACACCTATGTGCAGTGCATCTCTGTGTCATGTAGTTGGGTGTTTGAATCCTGGCTGCGCCATTTCCAACCACAGCCAGAGGTCCATAGTTAGTGGGTCATAATTGGCTAACCCTCACATGGGTATAGGGGTTAGGTTGGATAAAGTATTCTGGGTTCACTAGTGTCCCCCTCTGGGTTGTCGTGGTTAGTACTCTTGCCTTGTCCTCCTCTGACAGCATAAGCCCTGTGCAAGTAAGCGAGGGCTAGTGGTCACGTGACTTGGAGGACTCACATGCTACGACTTCCTCCTTCCTGTTGATGTTCTAGAGGGGTATCAAAGAGACTGACCCAGCAGTAGGTAACTCGGGGAATTCGGGTATGGAGAAAAAGAGGATCCATTTTTTTTTAAACCTCAGCCTGACCTTTTACCCTTCTACACAAACAGACAAGCAAGATGAAATAATTTCTGCTTTGACTGAATCATAGAGAAATAACGAAAAGTAATAGGCTTCATCATAGTACTGCTGAGAAATGCGCGACGATCTCCAATAATTGACTGATCAGGAAATCTACATCAACCACAAAGGCAAAATTACAGTTAATGCATGTGACAATCCCTATAACCCTAACACTAACCTCTAACCTCATGTAAACTCTTAACACCTGAACATGTGCACAGCAAAATAATACTGAGCTAAAGAAAGGGGGGGATTCCTATTGCTTAATAAAAACATAAGCATAACTAGCTTGAAGAGGTACGCCAAGATTATATTGTTTTCCCGCATAAATTAATTTGGTGAGAAATGGATTGGCAAGATATTTTGATTACTTACATCACTTTTTAGATTATAAAGATGAAGTTATTCTTTCCAGGCCTGCCTGAAATCAACCAAGAGACATATCTCGTACCCTGCCAGATCAACAATATCATCCAAAATAGAAATGACTTTCATTGAATGCTTCAGGATATCATTTGCCATTAAATTCCCTGCTAACTATGGGTCTAATTTATGAGCGTGTGAGAAGGATGACATTTTGGTCTGTCCCCTTGCAGTCTTAGAAACAGCATATATAAAGCCCGACCTCTGTCTGTACAAAAATATCCCTTTAGGTCAATAATGACGAACCATTGACGGATTAGCTTATAAATTTCAACTGGATCAACTTAAATCTCCTCATGTGGGCAATGACGAAGCCTTGCTTTTCTTCCTTACCTGGAGTAAACACAAGAGGCAGACATGGGGGTAGTACAACACATTAAACTGTCCCATCTGTTTCTCAGACCCCACAGTCGTTAGTTCTATCCTGGAGTTTGCGAGAGAGGATGAGGAGAGTGGAGAGCGAGGCGACAGATATGTGGAAGAGCAACTGCCATGTGTTCCTCAGGCCAAACAGGTAGACGTTGCATAAGACAATCACGCTCAACAATCCAAAGGACTTGAACTTCTTCAAGAATGAGTAGAACAGGTACAGGTGACACTGTTGGGACACACACAATAAATCAAATAGAAATGCTGTGTTCATACTGGCTGAATGTACGGAAACCAATAAATGATTTAGATCTGAATTTTAAAAGCCATCGATACTTAATATTTAAATTTAAACACCACTGATTAGAGATATTTTACTTTGAAAATCATGTGCATTCAATTATTGGTTTAGAAGTCATCTCTCTAAATTCAAATGTGAAAGATCAAAGTCTTGCAAGTTTCAAAACTTGATCGTATTTTTTTAAACAATGTTCACAAGTCAGATACATTTTTTTAGCTTCAGACATTAAAAAAAAAAGACATTCAGTTACAACATCCAGGCTACCAAGGACAGGAGAGTCAATTGAGCCTGGAAAATAGGCCAAACTGAGCTTTAGCCTATCAGAACACAGCATGTCAGTCATGTCAGTGGAAAATCAGGAGGGCGATCAGGGAGAACGATGGGGCTCTGGGATGTGGTTTGTGTTGTTTATCATGTCATTGTCAACCACTTATCCTAAGTCGGGTCGCGGATCTACTGGTGCCTATCCCAGATTTCATTGGATGAAAGGCAGAGAAACACCTTGGAGAGGTTGCCAGTTCATTCCAGGGTAGGCATGGGGGATTATGGCCCGATGCCCGTCCTGACGCGCCACATTTGGTTTGGACATGCAGCCTCTGGCTCTTTAGTTCCCGCAGAGCACGCTATCACCCTGAGCTACTTTGTGCATAATGCATAATCAAATATTAGACTAGGAAATAAGACATTATCATTCAGCACAATATTGGGAAGCCATGATAATGAGATAAGTAATGTAGATCCTTTCTTTTCCTACCAAAACTTTTAGAGATGCTAATGACATACCAAGCTAGAAACCAAATCATTCATCAGTCCTTGTAGTGGAGGTGGTGATAGTAAATACTAATGGCTTATAAATTTTTTGTCTTTTTATTTGTTTCTATATACATATTCACATCAAACAGAAGAACTTGAGAACAGTAAGAAAGAAGGATAAGAAAAAAAAGGTTTTGGACATGGGACGAACATTTATGTTGTACCTGTAACACACAGCAAATAAATGCCAGTAGAAATGCCACAACACTCCATATTCCTTCATAGTCATCCTATGTAAAAGATAAGAAAACATCATTGCCTCTACATTCAAGTCAAAATGTTTGGAAATTAGAATTTATTAGTCTATCATAAAAATGTCATGCATGGATCATCAAACTGTTTTTGCCTGCAAGGCTTCCCAAGAGCACCAATATTCTTATGAAAAGACACTTCATCACTATCTTCTCTTCTCTTAGTGTTTGCACAACTAAACGCTAAAGGCACTGCAACAAGTTTAACAAGTGATTGGCTTTAAATTTGTAAGCTAATGCTAAAAAGAATGCATTGAAAGTGATTATGATAGAGGCAAGGTATGGATTCATACCTGGAATGTGTACTCAATAAGATGGACACCCCGGATGAGGTTTAATGAAGCACACATGATATTCAGGACCAGGGAGAGGATTCCCGGAGCTGTTACCGGTTCAAGTCTCACGTTCTGACCTATGCAAAAAAAAGAAAATGTAATATATTTTATCGTCTAAATTAATGATAGTGACAACCTACTTCCTAAAATTTCTTACAAAACAAAGGCTTAAATATTGAGGGAGCATTAAATGAAAGTAGTGTTGGTTTGAAACCAGATGTCCTCAGCTGAATTCTTAAACATAGTATTTTTGCATTTGTGAACAGATACCATGTGAAATCCCATTTGATTACCATAAGTATGTTTTCTATATTGCCCAGATTTAAACAATCATAACCTTTATGTACTAAATACTAGCCGTTAACAACAGCATTCTATTGAATGGCATGGAACCAATGACCATCTCCGAGGAGCCATCACCTTATGATAGTGATGTTTGGGTATCTCTATGAACCTGAAAGCTGAGTTGTCTGGAGCCTAGTGATAGTGTCTCCCATGGTAAATTGGTCTTAAGCGAGGGATCAGACTAAGAATGGTTCAAGAAGACCCCATGAAAGACTGAGGAGGAAGTGACGACACCATGTCCAGAGGAAACCTGGGGCCCTTATCTGGAGCCAGGCCACTATCTGGTGGTGAGTTTGGTCAGGTGGAGATGGAAGCCTTAGGACAGACCCGGTAAGCCCAAACATATAGTGCGGGTGAACTGGGAATGCCTGGAGGGGGCCTTTGTCTGGGAGACCTTCAACTCCCACCTAAAGCAGAGCTTTTCTGGCAACCTGTGGAGGTTGGAGACATTGAACCAGACTGGACTATGTTCAAAGCTTCCATTACTGAAGCTGCCACTGTGAGCAGTGGTCTCAAGGTCATAGGTGCCTCAAGGGGTGGTAACCCACCAACACCCTGGTGGACACCAGCAGTTAGGGAAGCCTTCCGACTGAAGAAGGAGGCCTTCTGGGATAAGTTATCCTGGGAGACTCCAGAGACAGTTGCAAGGTACAAACAGGTCCAAAGGACGGTAGCCTCAGTAGTGAAAGAGGCAAAGCAGTGTGTGTGGGAGGAGTTCAGGAAAGTCATGGAGAAGGAATTTAAGTCAGCACCAAAGTGCAGGAGGGGAAATTGGGATACCATTAAAGGCATGCATCGCTGCGTTTTGCTGATGATGTGGTTCCAATGGCATCATTGGTCTGTGACCTTCAACACTCACTGGGCCGGTTTGTAGTCGACTGGGTGGGGAATTTCAGAATTCACCCCGACAACCTTAAGGCTTAAATGTCGAGGTGTTGATCAAGTGTGGGCAAGCTATTGGCTGCTCCAGCTGCAATTGGCAGCGAGGCAACTGCAGCAAAACAGCTGTGTGTTGGTGTTGGTGTGTCCTGTTATATGTGTATCCATCTCAATGTGGGAATAGATGCCTTGCCTAGGTGCCCACCGCCCAGAGTCGGGACATTTGTGTATTGCGCAGTGTGAAAATGAAAGGATCCATTTATAAAAGTGACTGGCACGATCATGTTTAAATCATCGACCCATGTAAGCCTAGGCTGTGATACCGGACCACATACTTCATAGGATCCGCAAGTGTGATATCTGCTATCATAACATTCTTTGTATAATTGCATATCTGCTGAGAAACTTGTGTTCTCACTATAAAGAGGAGTGAGTCCTGTCATTTACGTCCTCATGAACAGAGAAATATTCAGATCCCTAGCGGGCGTGATCATGGTTATAGAAGCATTATTGATACCTATTTAGCAAACTTCGAAGTTTAACTTAATGACAAGCCTCGAATGATAAGAGACTTGCCGTGAAGGAAAAACAGCTGCTGCACAGAGCTGTCCTGCCACCCGAAATTAAGCAATTGATGTGTATGAGCTGCTTGCCATCCAAGTAGACATTACAATCTGAAACAGTAGTGTCTCTGTATACAATCACAAAGTGAAATTAAACACCCCATGAACCGCGCTACCCTACAATGCAGGCAATTTGGAAAAGCATTAATGTTGGTAAACTGACTCTGACTTGGCAAATGACGACCTGACTAAAGACAACAAAATTATTATTATTATTCTTTCCTCATCTCTCTGCCCCATGTGTGTATGAGCGGATCTGATGCCCCCCCCTTCTCATCTCTCTCTCTCTGCTTGTGTGATAGCCTGTAAGCCGTGTGTGTGTCTGTGTGTGTGTGTATTTCTTACACAGGCACAAGAAAATAAAAATAGCATGGGTGCAGATCTGTTTACATACCTCACTACCAGCCATTTGACATCAGAGACAAATAACTAAATTGAATTAATCCAGCCATGAGCGGGCTTCCAGAAGCAATAGTTTGTATTAAATATCCAGAGTATATTAAAAGTATTTTAAAAATTTCAAAAAAAGTGGTATAAGTAAACAAAATATATACTAGCGTGTTGGTCCCAAGGGGGTCCCTTCGACACACACATTTGTGATGTTACGGAAAAAATAATAGCAGACTACATAAACAATGACAAAAGTAACAAGAGACAGGCAAAGAGAGATTTAGAACTGGAGATATTGGGCCATTTTAAAAAGCAAGGCCTCAATTATAGAAAGGTCTTAAGGGATGGCCTCCAAGAATCGATAGGAAAGAAAGGGAAGAGAGAAAAGCAATGCAACATGGACCAGATAGATATGCGGATGGTCAGTTTCCCATGCTGATAAAGGGCACCCGAGGCCATTACATACCATGGCAGACACTTAACCTTACACGGCTGCTCTCTAGAGTACCCGACATCCATGAGGGGGCCAGCGAGTGGATAAAGGCATTTGAAGAGGAGACAGTGGGCCAGAAGGTTGTCTTAGGTGATATCAAGGCTGTGTAGGCCCAGGAGTTAGGCCCAACTACCATGAAAAATATCCTCCCGTCCAAAGCAGACTAGAGGATGTGGTGGGACGGGCCTCAATGCCACACAAGGAGTTCCGTGATTATGTGGTGCATGGCATAGAGAAATATAGAAAGGAAGAGCAAAAACAGACTGAAAAAAACATTCAAAGAAAACTTGGGACAACTGCAGCTTGGTGACCTGCAAGGAAGGAACAAATCAAAGACCCAAGCACCACTAGAGAAAGGAGATACTGCCAGACTAGCAATGGCAATTGAATGTGCAGTTGATGACCCAGCTTTCATATGAGCCCAGCCTATTGGGATGTGCCATCAATGCACTGTTTATATAGGGGAGGGGATGCTTGCAATCTGCTCAGACTGAAGATGTCACCTGTGAGTGACGAAACATTTCTGAATAAACTTCTGATCCAGTTGAACCGATTCATCTCTCTTTTTTGTGATTCCCTTACCTGGATTACTGAGCATGCATCAAGACATCTTCAGTAATACTTTCAGCAGCCAACTGAACAAGCCAGCTCCATTCTGCAATATCTGTTGCTGATTTTTTTTACCAATAATTTTTTTACATTTCAAAACCCTTGAAGGCCCAAATTTGTTTTATAACTGCTGGTTTTTCTCCATTTTGTTCTTTCCTTAATGAATCAGACAATGTCTTTATAGTGGATGTTGATACAGCTACTAAACCCAATACTCCAACAACCTGTCTTACCAGATCCAGGAGATTCATTCAAATGTCCATTAGCTGCACCATTGGTAAGCTCCATCTCCTCCAAGGAAAGAACTTGTGGGGGGTTGAGTTTGAGGTCCTCCTGGACTTCAACTAATGTGACCTCCAGAGCCGGGCCGCCACTCTGGTTGTATTGTTGCTTCAGCTTCTGAATGGTGCCATCTGTCATTTACCAAAATAAAAAATATTTGAAAGTGTTTGATGGAGGATTATATGAGGTGTTTTATTCCACCAGCTTGCAGACTCAATAACCAGCACTGTTACCCCAATAGACCATATCCGGATCAAGACTAACAATCGAATTTCACACCATTCAGTATCTCAATATTTAATTTCAATGTGCTACAAGATATCTGTATGCAACTTGAACTGCCAATATTTTTCCTCTGCCTCTGTTCTGCTTTTCACTTTCTGCTATAAAATTGCAAATTTCCCCTTATGGGATTAATAAAGTAATAACTAATTGCATCTTATCTTATAACATGAGTTATATACCAACATTTTCAATAAGGTGTATTATAATTCCACTGTGCAATAAAATATTCCCTTTGTGCAGCTGTAAATTCAACTGTCAAGTTTTTTTATGTTTAAACTGTATATACTGTATATATTTTGTAATATTTTCCCTTGTTTATATCAGTCCTATTTGTAATACCTTTGAAGATTTTATGCCTTTTTTGCCTTCCCCTTTGCTGCTGTAACATTGCAAATTTCACCCTGTGGGACTAATAAAGGAGCATCTTATCTTATCTTAAAATCCCCCTCCAGTCATGTTTGAAGAAAAACAGGATTCTCTGCTTATAATAATAAAACATTTGTGGTTTTTCTGCATAACGAGTTAAATTATCTTTCTAAAATATTGAAATCACATCTACTCATTTACTCCCACTAAATTTTCAAAACAATGCTCTTGAAAATGGCTATAACAAGTCTGCATTTTCTCTGGAAGTTTGGCCAGGATTTTTCCAACTTAACAGCTCCTAGTTCTCTTGAATTTTCAATTTTATAGTAATATATGGAAGCTCATCATTTCTCCTTTTGTAAATCTGCAGCCAAAGCCAAAACTTGTTGCTAGCAAAATTATGATGTGAGATTTAAGCAAACCCCCCACCCCATCCCGGCTATTAACAGCTTTGGTTAGGTTTGTTACATATGAAAGTCTGCCTGTCTGAATCTTGTTTTTGAGACAGTCTTAGTTACACTCCAGTTTAAAAGCAAATATGCTCAGCCATAGTATTGACTGCTTATTTTGCTCCTGATATGTTTTGTAACATTTCTCTTACACCACATATTCATGTTAGTGTTAACAAGGCTAACAACTGGATTTTTATTCTTTTGAAAAAAGCTGAAGAGGGAGAATATAGCAAATCAATCAATCCATTCAATGGTTATATAGGTCAGACACGTGCAAAGACAATACTGTGTGCATGTGTCTTTCAACAATCTTTTCATTCTTAACATCTATGCCACAGCAGATACAAATGGTGCAACGCCATCGATGCTATTGTTCATTTTACTCACCAAATTCCAAAAATGGATAGGGCCTGGCTGCCAATGCAGCTGCAGAGCAATCAAAGCATGCTGTGAACTCCCAGTGCATATCCTCCAGGAAGCAGAAGGCTTTAGCAATAGGGAGGCTACAATGGCATACAGCCATGTAGGATACACCCCCAGTAGAAACAAAGCTGAACAGGTGGGAGGAGAGAAGGTGTTTGGTAAATAAACAGATTGTCACAGCTTGACTAGGATGGACTTCCGTTCAGATCGGCATAATTTCCATCCTTCACAGCATCTCTAACCTTACACATTAAGACACATGAGATTGACTGACTAGATCTACACAAAAAACATGAACAGTTTAAAAACAGTTAATAAACAGTTAATATAGATAAAAACTTGATGTAGTTTCCAAACTTCATCTCAATGAAAGCATCTGTGCTCCTCTACAGCTTTCCAGGGCATGTGAACCTATACATTCTATTTGTTTTGTTTACTGAATCCCTACTATATGTTGAGGTCATGGCCCTTAACAATCCCTCTTTCGGGAAACAGGCCCAATGCCTTGCTGATGGTCCTGAGCTGCTGCTTCCTCTCCTGGAGCTCCCGGTTGTGCTCAAAGTCTGTGGAGGCTGACAGGGGGAGTCCATCCCTGACCCGAGCCACAAAGGCAAACAGGATCAGAGACATGATCTAAGGGGCTGATGGAAAGCACTCTGCCTGCATGGATCAAGGACAAAACAATAATTAATAACGATGAATTATTCTCAGATTTTATATTGTAGTAGTTTTGAAGAATCGACAGTTGGTTGGTTTCTTTGACCGGTGGTTTTCAGTCCTGTCCTCTGGTACCAGCAGTACTGCTGGCTTTCTATTCTGTCAAGCATCTCATACACTAACCCGTCATTCAGGTTATTCCAACATCAAAACAGGAAAGTTTTAGACCTTGGACAACAGGTGAACATAACAATCTATCCAGAAGAATAGAATACCAACAGTACTCATGGTAATTGAGGACCAGATTGAGAACCACTTTTCAACAGGAAACCTGTGTCAATACGACCCACGATCCCATACTCATCGGAGTTGAAAGTGAAAGTTTACTCACACATTCGTAGTATGGGAGGTTTTAATGATTTGGCTCACCTCATAATTCTTCTGTTCATATTGTCCAGCAGTTGGGTTACTAGATTAGCAAAAGTGTTAGCTCTATCATAGTGTAAGTGAAACAGACCGACCGCTGCAAAGAGCTGCCACCTGCTAGCAAATGCACAATGTTATACTACTCGAAGTAATTGGTTGAATTGTGCACTGTGGAAATAAGTAGAATCACGTTCATAACGTTCACATTGACACGTTAAATGCGTATTTACCTAAACCTTAAGCTAAATGTCCCAGCAAGCTACCGTACATAGCAACAATAAAATTACTGGACGGAAAACGGAAAGGTCAAAAATGTTTGACGTCCGGGTGCGAAAAACCTACCGGCCTGTCGGATAACGCCTGTCTTTTCTGATTGGTTAGGGTTAGGATTACAGTAGCGTTGACCAATCAGAGTATTCCTCAAACGGATGTTGGGCTAAAGTGGGTTGGAGACATCCCTAAACACCGTCTGACTCCCCCCTACATGATTCCATCGCAGCGGATCACATAAAGCTAGCGACGTGGTTTGTTGTCTACCTTCTGGTTGACCCTCAGTGACTAGCCACATATAAGCTAGCTACTGTTTACAGGTTAGTGATTGTGAGTTGTATCGGACTAAAAAGTTCGATGAAATGATATATATAGCGTGATATATTTGGTCATTGTTGTTTCGTCTGAGACTACCACTAGTCGTTACGGCTAGTGTCTGTTACCCTAGCTTCTAGCGCGACCATTTTTGGAGACGCAAACAGAATACAGGTTGGTTCCCTCCGACTACTTTTGTTGTACCTGGCTGGACCATGTAATATTTCAAAAATGGAACGGAACTTGGCCAGCGAAAAATTTTACAGAATCTATTTATTGTTCATCTTTTCGCAAAATAGGTTAAGAAATATCCGTGTCCTATGTGGAATCAGGTGTTGCTTTTAGCCATGTTGGCTAAAATGCGCTTAAGGGAAATTTTTCACAAGCGTTTCATAGTCGTGCCTTTAATTTCTATGCCACCCCTGTTTCCTTTTTGCTTAACATGCTTTAAACTAGCATTGAGCTTTCATTTAATATATTGCCCGTCATTTTGAGGACTTTACAATGAATATCCGCTCTTCCCACTGAGCGGCATAGCACAGTGGGTAGAGCGGTCGTATGGCAATCGGAAGGTTGCAGGATCGATCCCCGGCCCTGCCTATAGCATGTCGAGGTGTCCTTGAGCAAGACACTTAACCCCTAACTGCTCCCCGAGCTTCATATGTTGGCAGCTCACTGCTCCTATACAATAGGTTGGGTCAAAAATGCAGAGAAATCCAAATTTCCCCTTGTGGGACTGATAAGGGAATCATTTATTTATTTATCTCCTAAGCCCTGGGGTTAATTTTGTAAACGTCCCGATCTCTGTTGTCCTACAGTTGAAGACCATAATCTAAAAATAGACTAAAACTTGTAACTTTCCGTCATGTTCAAGAATAGCAATACGTCACGAGCTTGGCCATTGATGAAACATGTTGAATTGTCTGCATTGATGTGTGACCATTGTAGTATGGCTTTCAATCCAACATTGCTGCATCTATGTGCCTGGTTTCTGTGATGCTAGCAGCTTTCTTCTCACATGCATTAGATGGGTGGTAAATAGACTTCGTTTTATATAGTGCCTTTTTAGTCTAGAGACCACTCAAAGCGCTTGCCAAAGAATGCCTCAAATTTACCAAGAATGAGGGCTTAAGGCCAGATGGCCTTTACCAGAGATCCTCTGCTGCATAATCACAAAAAAGTTGAATCGTTTGAACTGGATCAGAAGTTTATTCAGAAACGTTTTCTTCACTCAAACAGGTGACATCTTCAGTCTGACCAGACTGCAAGTATTTTCACCCTTATAAACAATACATTGATACCACACCACAAAAGACTGCGTTCATTTGCATGGGCCATTGCATTGTGAGGTAATGCTACAGCTACACATAGTGTGATAGCAGTATCCTCCCCCATCCGCTTGTAGTATATGATTTTCAGTTTCTCAGTGAAACGGGACTTTTGGCACATTTGTAAACACTTAATGGGGGTTGGTCCATTCTCATGCTTCATTATGTCGAGGTAGTTTTGATGATCATTTTGGTTCCTAAAGCTCTGAGCCAGGGGGACAGTGGGAAAGACTGGGAAGGTGAAATGAACAGCAGAGAGGCTGTGTTTTGCTGTTCCTGGATTTGCAAAGCTGTACATTTCCATATAGCCTAGCTGGAATCTCCTTTCCTCACACACAGTGTTCTGCCCTTTTCCCTCCCTCTTTTCTTTCTCCTCCCCAATCTGACTTGATAGATCCAGTCTCACAAGCATATAGTTTTCCTTCTACTAGGCATGCATTAAGAAGGTGAATAGAGAAAACCGGACTCGACTGATATTACCATTATAAGGAGAAGTAAATCTTTACTTTTTTACTCAATTTGTTTATACTCTATATAAAGGTCACTCATTGATCATAATGGGAGTGAAAGACCGACCTCAGTGCTACTTTGATGTCGAGCTCAACCGAGACCCAGGTAAGAGATCCCTGTTGTAAACTCAGTTGCATTTCTGTAGTTTTGCATGAAATGACTGATTTGATTCACTGTTGAGTCCATAAAAAGGATTTTCCTCAATAGATATTTAAGGAAGTAGGTAGTTGCTGTGTGCATTTGTTTAAAAAAGGGCCTTTTGCTGACAGGCAAAAGAGAACACAGTTTATGTCTTTCTAGAAGAAACATTGAAAAACATCGATTTAGGCTCAATAATCCAGGTAGTCAACACAGTCAAAATAGTTCAATCAGGTCATCTGTACATATCTTTATATCAAAACAGGAGTTCGTTTCAAATTCTATTGAATGTCACCCTTAGCCCTCAGGCCAGTATGTGACCCACCCAGCTCCCTTTCAAACAAACAGAGATGTGAATTAGGACACTCACAAAGAATGGGGGGAAACAATGCCAGAATGGAAGAAAATAAAAACATCTCATGTTTTTTTAAAATCATATGACCCAGAAGAAACATTGTTTGTTGTATTTTTCTCCTGAATTAAAAGACCAGCATTACCACTGGTAGTTTCTATCTGAAAGAAGGCACTTGTATTTCTTTAGTTGGGACAGATAAATGAACCATCATAGTGTGTTTCAAGTTTGAAGTGTAAGCATTAGGCATCGCTTTCATCACTTTTAATTAGATGTGACAATCAGATGTGCAGTACAATGTGTTACAATTGGTCCCCAGATTGTGGGGTTGGACGCAAACTTAGATGCAGTGTGAGGAATTAAGGCTTGCATGCCCTCTTGATGCCTTGTTGTGGGATCAAACATGTGACCACTGGCTAATCAGTTCCTGAAGCTCACCCTCTACCCTTGACCTACTGTAGCCCTCAATTATATATGACAAAAAAGATAATTCATAGATTCACAAAAAAGAGGTGAACCGGTTAACCTGGATCAGAAGTTATTAAGAAACATTTTGTCACTCAAACAGGAGACATTTTCAGTCTGAATAGACTGCAAGCATTTCCCTTCTTATAAACAATACATCGATGCCACACCACAATAGGCTGGGTTAATATGAAAGTTGGGTCATTAACTGTACATTCAGTGGCAATGAGCACCATTCACAAAGGATTGGGGAATATTTGCAATCACAGCATTGTAAGAAGACGACAGATGTGCTCTCAGGCCACCATCCTTATTCAATGATGATTGTTCTCTCTTGAAATAAATGGCCTCTTTAAGGGGGAATGCTTGCAGTGTAGTCAGACTGAAGATATCACCTGTTTGAGTGGCGAAACGTTTCTTATTGAACTTATGATCCAGTTGAACCGATTCCCCTCTTTTGTGATTCCCTTACCTGGATTATTGAGCATGCATCAAGATGATAATTAATGGAAGTAGGGAATGAATGATATTGGTAGCTAAACAGATGGACCACTGGTGTAAACAACTGTTATTTCCTTGACCTTTTTTGTTGTTCTGTTCTCAAATAATGATGAATTTGTTGATACTTTGTTCTTGCAGTTGGACGCATAGTCTTTCAACTTTTCTCAGATATTTGTCCCAAAACAAGCAAAAACTTCCTTTGTCTGTGTACTGGTAAGTGATGTTTATTCCAGTTCATATTTCACTAAACTTATAACATACTTATGTAATCAGTGCATTAGGAGATCAAAAAACATTTCTGTTTTGTTTAATAGAATATGTCAGTATAAAGTCTCAAACTGGTTGAATGGATAACATGATACAAGCTTGAGATTCTCAAAGCCAACAGCTGACGTGTCAGATAAGGCACTTTCCATTTTCATCAATTACTTAAAACGTTCTGTAATTGAATTATTAAATATCAATGACTCCAATGTAAAGAAGAGAGTCATTGTGCCATCACCCACTTCCCTGTGAATCATGGGCATGTCTTTGACAATATGAGAAGACCTGAGGGAAGGAGCCTGACCCTATAGGAATGGTCATAGTGTATGTCACCTGTTGATTTAGTTGGTCAATGGATTGAGGGTCCTGGTTTCTTTGGCAATGAGTCAGTCCACTCACCAGGATGAGACGTATTGCAATGTTGATGGTCATAAGTATATGGGTTGAAGGCAGGTCGAACCTCACTCTCATTTTTCACCTCACCTGACCGATTATAGTATGACACTGGAAAGGGCAAGAGTAAGAAGACACAAACTCACATACACTTAAGCAACTCAGTGTAACAGAACTCAAACCAATATAAAACGCCAATGTACAATTTTACCTTCCTCATTTGTTCTGGCTCTCAAGAAAGTTCTCCACCTTGTGTGGTCCTCTCAGGCCTATATGAAACTTAACCCCTTGTAATACTGCTGGAGCCAGTGAAGTAAAACGCTGACACATTAGAAATTTAATCTGCCAAGTTGCACAGTTGGCCCTCAGTCCTCAGAAAACTGGAGAAGAGCTCCAGCTTAAGAAATGTCAGGTGCTATGCAAGGTAATTAGCAAGTTGATGGCAGACAATGGTTGTCCAGTTTGCCAAAACATTCCCAGCCCTCCTGTGGTTTCATGACATTTTTCAAAGTAAACCCTATACTGTAAGTCAATGTGGCATTGTTCAAGGCAATCGCCCCTAAAACAAATGGACACCACAATTTGTGCGGGGGTTGCTATCATTTTGGGTTTTCTATGTTTTGCTTAGCACACAATTTAATCTTCCTTTTTGCAGGTGAGAAAGGAACTGGAAAAACCACAGGGAAAAAGCTGTGCTTTAAAGGTTCCACATTTCACAGAGTTGTAAAGAACTTCATGATCCAGGGAGGCGACTTCACTGAAGGTTAACTAGTGTTGAATAATAGCTGTTTCTAAACTACTCTTTTCTTTAAAATGGTTGGCTTCATAGCAACATACTTTTAGAGATTCACTTTCTTCATTGTCACTGGAGTTTGTTTAATATAAAGCTGGGATTTAATCATTCTCTTTTATTTTTGATCTACAGGAAATGGAAGAGGAGGAGAGTCGATATATGGTGGTTACTTTGAAGGTAAGAGGAAATTCTATTTACATGATAATCAAACAATTATGACATCTCTGAAATTAGTATCTAATCATATCCGTGAATCTCCATTTTCCTTTGCATGAATGTTGTGCTGCATGTGTCCGTAGTACAAAGCATGGTTTTCTTACAAATTTACTTGCATACAACTCTGCTTTAACCTTCACTTTCTGTTGTCTAGTGCTGCCTTTTATATAGTCAAAGTAAAAATCAGCATGGAGGGTAGGCATTCTCTATATTGAAAACTACAATCTTCCTGCCTAAAATTTTCAACATATTCTTTTATTTATAGAGTGGTCTTTTGCAAAATGAGAAGGTAAGAGATGTACACAGCTCAGTAACACTATGTCAACATTGTCCCCACTACCTTCCCTTAGTCAGTAAAAAGGGTCAATGTATTTGGAGGATTGCTGATGGATGTCAGTAATCAAGTATTTTTCCCCTTTTAGCAGATTCATTCAACTACTCTTAGAGCAGCTAAAGCCTTGGACTGCTCATATCGCTGCATATATTAATCAAAATGATAGTGTGACTATGTTTGCTTTAATAATAATGACGTGATGCCATATGTTAAGCAATGGTTTCTCTGTCACAAGCAGATATTCCTTGAAGGACCACAAAAGAAGTTCCGCTAACTAGTGTAGAATAGTAATGTTTGAATTGATTTCCATTCCAAACTCTACTGTGTATATTTTCTTTCTATTTCAAATGGGTAAGATTTCGGTCATTTCGCCTAATGAAGTTTTTTTTTCCATTTCTTGTCCACTTCTGAATGCTTCTCCCATAACTAGAATGAGTGAGTAAAGATTGTCTTGAGTACAAAATGAAAATAATAGTTTTCACTTGAAAACTATGAGCAGGTAAAACTGGTTTAATCATTAATTATTTCAATAAGATAATGAGGTTATAATAGTTTTACTAAGTACTAAGCTTGTAGGTTGACAGGTGGATGATGTAGATGAGGCTTGGTGGATGAAAACACTTTTTTTCTCTCCACACCTCTCAACAACTTCATTATTGGTAATCCAGAGGCACAGTCTGAGTTTTCCTCCCCCACCCTCTTTTTCCCACCCCAACAGATGAGAACTTCATTCTCAAACATGACAGAGCCTTCCTGTTGTCGATGGCCAACCGTGGGAAGAACACAAATGGTTCACAGTTCTTCATGTGAGTATCATCGAGTACACAGAAAATCCCCCTGTGCAATCTTCAACTGCACCGTTTCAATGCACAGATCATGTGATCTACTCATTAACTTTTTTTGCATGAGTCAGTCCTCTTTTCAAGCTTTAATTTTAGGATCTTGTTTTTTTTTTCCCTTTTCTCCGTTTTGATTCTCTAGATTAAAATTTTTCATTCAATGTGAGCGTCACCCCCCTCACTCCTGTGTGCAGTTTAAAATTAAAAGTGCAGAGAAACATGGAATCATTCTTTTTTACGACAAATGTGTTACATTTTTTCTCTTGCCGTTTTTGTGTAAAATTTGCAGAAACTCTAGCATCCTGCCCTTCCAAGGTAATGTGTCTCTCCAAGGCTGTGTCTCTCTCTCTCTCTCTCTCTCTCTCTCTCTCTCTCTCTCGCTCTCTCGCTCTCGCTCTCATATCTATTAGTAGATTGTATTGGGAAAACCACCTTGCAAAGTTTGAAATTTATTCACAGATGGGTGAGACTGTCATATGTACTACAGCTTCATTTGTAGACCATCTTCCTTACTGCTATAGGTTTTCAGTATAACTTAAATTGTATCCCCTGTGAATTGAGGCTCAGATGACTGTAAAGAGTAAATCATTGATAGGCCTACTATACATAATCCAAGCATGATTGTATAAATGTACAGTTAACAATAGTATTGTTCCAGCATCCATTTTTTTTTCTCACAGTTGTGTCAGTGTCTAATTTGCATAAAGACACTTGCTGTCCCTCACTTTTATCTAACGAATGTTGAAAGACTGAAAGTACCACAATTAGCAGTTGCCCATTTACAATTTGATAGTGGATCCTAAATATGTTTTCTAACTTTTGAGATAAATTTCTGACATCTACATACAGGTAATCCAAAGTTTTCCCATGGTAGTACCAATATTTTTCTTTAGGTTATCTTGTTAATCTCACTCCTTTTTTCCCTTTTTCCTGTTTCATGACATCACTGCTGTTATTTGACCCGACCTGATGAATTGCTGGCTAATTTTCATACAGCACAACTAAGATGGCACCTCACCTTGATGGGTAAGTTGGCTTTTATCAGGAGTATAAATAATGCATCTCTCATTCTGCCGTCTTTTTCAATTGCCTAGTAAATTGTCTGCAGTAATACCACAGCAAAGTCCCTGTATAACTGTTCAGTAACCCACAACAATGTCCCATGCTTCTTTGCAGAGTCCATGTGGTCTTTGGCCTTGTTATCTCTGGCTTCGAGGTGATAAAGAAGATTGAGGGGCTGAAGACTGATTCAGCTAGTCGGCCTTACGCTGATGTCAGAGTGGTTGATTGTGGACAGCTGATCACCAAGTCTGCTAATGATGGTAAGTTCTCTTGTCAGTGACCAGTCCAAATTTTCTGAGATTAGTACTGAGGGAAGGGCCTATTGGCTTTTCACTAAATGAAAAATAATTGTAACTCACTAAAAAGGTTTTTCGTTATTTAAGCTATACTATCTTGATAGTCAACATGCAAACTATCATTCTTTTTGGTTATCCATTATCATATATAACATGAAAAGCTGAAACACATTTTCAGTGATGTTTTATCAATAATTAACTTGATCATTAAGGTGGTCAGACTTTTCTTATTGTTGGTGGATTATTTCTTCTAAAATATTTAAGTCCAACCAAGTCTGTCCCCCATTAATTCTTGACGTATCCCATAACTTGTACTTAAATTTCTATGGTCACTAAATGGCTTTGAAGTTGATAAACATTTTTTCCTCTACTACATAAGAGGGACTTCTATTGATCATAATTGACGTGTTTGTATCCAGCATTTTTAGACTACATGTAAGCTCATCCAGTTTTGATTGTATTTTCTATTCTGTATTTGTCCCATTGAGAGACAGCTCTACATGTTTCCTATCAATGCAACTGGGTCTTTTTGTGCTCATGTGTAAGAGGAGAGCATTTGATTCTGGTATTTTCCCTCCTGGCTTTAGAGTAGGGTGTGTGACCTGATCCGTTTGATAAGGATCAGTGATTCGCTGTGTGTGGAGCTGAGTTGGCAGCTGCCCATCTGACTTCTGACAGGCCAGTTTCCACAACCATATGAAGAAGTCTCTTGTGCCAGCAGAATGCCACCCTAAAAAAGGCCTTTGACATTTGAACTTATCTTTATTCTTCAAGTGCCATTGTTTATTTCTGTAGCAAAGAACACGATGAACGGTGCTATCGCCAGTTATGTTTTTTTTTTATTAATTTTTTTTTGGGGGGGGGGTTAAAGCAAGCCACTTTTTTCTCATTTTAAGAGAAGATGGCAAATGCCCTCCCTAAAACATTATAATATCTTGTTTTCACCCTTTTTGTGGTGACACACACACTCATATTTTTTACTTTAGTTCTCAAGGGAAAGAGGAAAAGGATGTCCCACTCAGCAGACTCTTCCCTCAATTCTCACGACTCCTCTCAGCCCTCCTCCTCCATGGAGTCTGAAAGTGAATTGGATGAGAAGCGCAGACATCGTAAGCACAAGAGACATGTGAAGAGCAAGCGGTCCAAAAAGAGAAAGAGAGAGGCAAAGAGGGAGAAGCACATTGGCCAAAGGTGATTTCATCATTGTTCATTTTCATCCAGTTATAAGATGTCATAATCATTCACATGCAGTTCAAAACATCAAAATGCAAATAGCCCAGACCATTGGCTTTACTTAATGGAGAATAAACAAGTTTAAATTTGGAGTATAGAGGTCAGCTAGAGAATAATGGGTTTATTGCTGTTATCATGTTACATTAGTGGCATGCCTTCATATTAAACAAAGTAATAAAGGCCTTTAGAAGCTCACAAAGATGGGCTGTTGGCTCTTAAGAGACCACTGTATATCTCTGATACAATAAACTTCGATAAAAGGGGTCCTCTGGTGGCGTTGGAGGTTAAGGCACCTATCTTCAGTGCATCTCTGCGTCATGCAGTTTGGGTATTTGAATCCCTGCTGTGCTTTTTCCAACCACGGCCGGAGGTCCAAATTTAGTTGGTCATAATTGACTAAGCCTCACATGGGTACAGGGTTTAGGTGGAATAAAGTAATCTGGGTTCACTAGTGTCCCTCTCTGGGTGCTCGCAGTTAAGTGAAGGAAAAGTACTCTGCTTCGGTCTCCTCCAACGGCCAAGCACTGTGGTTTCCCCGCAAGACTGCGATGTGCAAAACAGCGAGGGCTAATCATCATGTAACTTTAAGGACTCACATACTACGGCTTCCCCTTTCCTGTAGATGTTCTAGAGGGGTATCAAAGCGATTGACCCAGCAGTAGAAAACTCTGGCAATTCAGGTGGGAAAAGAAGGGGATAAAATTTATTTGAAAAGATGAGAAGAAAAATAACTTCCATAAAAGGCAAAGGGGTTCTTAAGGTCTCTTACACGCCTATGCTCTGTGAGTATCTGAGCACTAAAGAATATTTAAAAATGACATATCGTGCTTATTTCAGCTCTATATTTTTATTATAGGGCTCAATTGTGGTAGCTTTTCACAGTTCAAAAGCTTTCTCATTTATCTTGTACTGTCCAGCCTCAATTAATTTGCTGTCTTAAATAAGCCATTTTAGTGATCTCTTTAAGGCCCCCCTCCCTAAAAGCCCAATACTTTCTTCTCATTGGCCAGCTTTCAGAACTGTGCTGTGTGTTTGGGGGGGGATGTAGCACTCTGTGTGAGCACCACCTCATCCTCTTGCTGGTGTTGAGAGCAGCCCAAGCTAGCCGCTTGGCTGGGATTAGGTGTGTAGATACCTCCAGGTCTGTTTTTATGTGTCCCGATTAGTGAGCAAAGACAGACTGAGCATGGTAGATTAGGGTCAGATGCCCTTCCTGACACCCTGTGGAGGGATTGAACTCACCACTCCTGACTTGGAGGTGCAAGCTCTACCGCAGCCCCTCAAGTACATAGATAAGGTCGCTTTAGATAAAAGCGTCTGCTCAATGAAATTGTATAAAATAGGTAATTAAAGAAAATGCTGGACTACGTACAAGATGTTTCCGGCAGGGTTTTCTGTTGGAGAGAATAATTCATTTTGGCGTGGATTTTGGGCTTTGTAACTGTAGAAGTCATACATGCAGCTCAGAGCTATGTAACACACGGTATACAATGAAAAAAACTCAAAAGCAGCTATGGCCTCTTTAAGCTACAATTTTTGGTTTATCCTGTAGGGATCACGGCATTTGATCATTCATTTCCATCTCTGTTTGTCCTCTGGGTCGTCCTCTGTTGCCAGTCACTTGTATGTCTTCCCTCACTGCATCCATAAACCCCCTCTTAGGGCTTCCCCTGTTCCACTTCCTTTCCCTGGCAGTGCCATAATCAGCATCCTTTTTTTCCCATTATACCACGCATCTCTCTTCTCCACATAGCCAAACCATCTCTTAAATTAAACATAACAATTAAAAAAGGAAATTAAAAGATTATCAAGTTAGTTAAGAGTGGAAGGGGCTATTCAAAGGAAGGGTGACCATTGGCAGGACATTTGCTATTGCTCTAGTCAATATAGTGATGGGAACCATGACTGCATGACGCCAAACTTGATAAATGGTGCATATTTATTGAACAGTTAAACCAGCCATTTTTTGGCATGTTTATTAGCACATTTTATTAAATAACACAAACATACACTGGCATCTGCCTCAGGTGGGATTTGACTAGTGGTTTGGTTGCATTACCAGCTTAGTGTTTTGCATTATCCCAACAGTCCTGTGGAGCATGAGACTACCGAGGGAGAAGATGAGGAGGGAGAGAAGTTGCAGGGTGCAAAGAGGGAGAAGCCTGTGGTCCGACCAGAAGAGATCCCACCTGTCCCAGAGAACCGCTTTCTCTTAAGGCGGGACATGCCATTTCAGGAACAGAAGCTAGAGACGTCAGTTAAATACTCTTCAGCCTCTTTTGACTTTGAGAACTTATCTATATTACTGTGTATGACATTAATATGTATCTATGTTAGTCACATATTCACTAATGCATGTATGACAGATATATAGATATAGATTCCCTTATCAGTTCCGCAGGGGTAAATTTGGATTTCTCTGCATTTTTGACCCAACCTATTGTATAGGAGCAGTGAGCTGCCAACATATGACACTCGGGGAGCAGTTAGGGGTTCAGTGTCTTGCTCAAGGACACCTTGACATACTTTCTGCAGGACCTGGGATCTAACCTGCAACCTTCTGATTGCCAGACGGCCGCTCTACCCACTGAGCTATGCCGCCACATATACATTAATGTGTATATGTATAGAGAGGGTTGTATTTCAATTAATACGAGTAAAAACTACGAATTCAGAATACAGAAATGGTAAATGGACTTGTTGTAATATAACACTTTTCCATAAAGTGTCTGTAATCATGTAGCACATGTGTATCTGTGTACAGTTCCAATTTTTACTATTGCAATTCTGTCATCAACTATTTCTCATTCATGCAACGTAACAGTAATAGTGAAGTAAACTCAAAATCCTTGCACACACGGCAGTATATTAGATGCTCAACATCTATTATGAGAAATGATAGGGACACCAGCAACACCAAGGGATAAATAAGTCTGACATATATCAGATTCATGATATACTACAGCTGCTTCAAATTTGCTTTTTGAATTTCTATCTTCACTATAATCTGAAAAGTCCATTCTTGATTATTGTAACTAAATACTGATCACATTCAGGTAAACACATTCATTATAAATGCACTAGGCACTTTTTCATAGTATTCGGCCCAACCCTGTACGTGCTTAATTTTCATTTGTGCGGTCATAGTTTTAAAGATTTGCTCACATTTTGTTTGTTTCAGAACTGAACAAGCTGAACCATCTCTTACTATTGACCTGAAACCGACAGTCACCAAGTCAGGGCGAAAGATCAAAGGCAGAGGAACAATGGTATGCTCACCTCACCAACCTTATTCAAGTTTGGTCATGACATTTCTGCTAGTTATGAGTAACCATAGCTACTAAGTTTTGACAGTATAAAAGCCCAGATTTTTCCCTTCTTTCTGCATCACTCAAACACATCTACAGTGGTATAATTTTCTGTCACTTGTCTGAAATCTGCATTTATGTTAAATTATCATACAAACATTAGAAACCTAAATGAACGTGTCTTGATGCATGCTCAATGCTCAGGTAAGGGAATCACAAAGAGGTGAATTGGTTCTACTGGATCAGAAGTTTATTCAGAAACGTTTCATCACTTGAAAAGGTGACTTCTTCAGTCTGAGCTGACTAAAGCACCCCCCCTTATAAACAGTACATTGATATCACACAACAATAGGCTCGGTTCATATGTAAGTTGGATCATTAACTGCACATTCAGTGGCAATCGGGACCATTCACAGAGGATCGGGGAATCTTTGTAATCACTGCATTGTAGGACAATGACAGATGTACTACCCGGCCACAACCCTTGTTCAAAGACAGTCGTTCCCTTTTCACATAAATGGCCTCTTTCAGCCCCCTTTCAAACCAGCGTTCCTCCCTATCAAGGATGTGAACATTGTCATCTTGAATGAGTGGCCACTAGCCTATAGATGGGTGTAGACCACAGAGTCCTGGTTTGACATGTTTACTCTAGTGTGTTTTGCAATCCTTTCAGCCAGTATCTGTTTGGTCTCCCTGATGTACAAGTCACTGCAGTCCTCCTGGCATTTAACAGCGTACACCACATTACTCTGTTTGTGCCAGGGAACCCATCGTCTTGGGTGGACCAATGTTTAACATGGTGTGTTTTGGGGTTTGAAAGCAACTGAGATAAAATGTTTGGAAAATACATATCTCATCTGTTCTGAAACTCCTACCACATACAGAATCACCACAGGTTTCCACTTAGCATCTCTTCTCCCTTCACTTGGCTGGTGCACTGTTTGGGAGGCTTCCTGGCCTTAATAAATGCCCAGTTAGGATAATCACACTTAAGTAGGGTCTATTTAAAGTGAGACACCCCCCCCAGTCACCAAGTCAGTTGGGATGTTGTCTGCTTGGGAAAGCCCAAAAGACAAACCGTAAATACTGATTTTTACTTGTGTTTCTTGGACTGTGAAATTAAGATGGGTGATGGGGGACAGTTGATTGTGAATGAGTACCGTAAATCCACACATATGGATCAGCATATTTTGACCTCCACCATTCACTGGAGCATAAATTTGGAGTCATCTGGACTCTGACCTCTGAGCTGACTGCATCCCCACTGACTCAGCGGCCGCGAAGTGGGATAAATCCCCCAATTAACTTATTATCCAATTGAACCAATCCATCCTCTCAAACCAAATGTTTTCCTTCCCTTAAATGAAGCTTCCCCACCTCACTTATGTGCATGTACCTTGTGCAAATAGATAAGGTGGTGTTGCTTTAATACAAATGTCTATTTTCAATTTGACTTCCAAACTTGAAATGAAATTCAAATCTTCTGAAACTCACTCTAAGTCAGTCTCCCTCAGCCACTCTGGTCAGTCCAGATTGTGATCCTTTATCGACCTCCAGGCTCATATACTGTTTCTTGAAGGATTTGGCGAATTGATCTCAGGTCTGGTTACTCATTCTGATGATGCTTTAATACTTGGCGATTTCAATATTCATTTGAACAAGGCTGATTATCTTCTAGGTAAAGCATTTCTGGTACTTTTGGATACTTTTGGGTTCGCTCAGTTTGTTCAAGAGTCAACCCATTGCAGTGATAACACCCTTGATTTGTTTTAATCTGAAGGGATAGCTGTTTCTGATCTGAATGTCTCACCAACCATATCTGCTGTGTCAGATAATTTTCTTATTAAATTCAATGCATCAATGGCCTGTTCTGTTTGTGACAGCAAAGAGCCAATGTCCACTCACCACGGTTGTCCATCTACTGAAGTTACACTTGGCCAGCAGCTGCCAAAGGTCTTTGCTCCTTTTACTGCAGCAACTGACTATTGAAAGTCTCATGAGCGACTTAAATGCGGCCCTCTCTATTTTCCTTGATTCAGTTGTATCTCTTTCTACCAGAGCAAAAAAGATCAAGAAGGCCTACGCTGTGGTCTAATCATGAGACGCGTACTATTAAGCAGGCCTGCAGGAGACGGGAATGAAAATGGCAAAATTTCAAATTGGAAGTATTTTACAATTCTTGCCGTGAATGCTTATTGAAATGCAAGCACTCTTTAGACGCTGTGAAAGTAGCATCTCTCTCTTGCCTAATACTTGCCTAATAAATATAATCCCAGATTTCTCTTTGACACTGAATAATCTTAACAAAAAGCAACTTTTTATGAGTCGAACCTTTTCAGTCAGCTTTTAGGGCCCATCACTCCACTGAAATTGCTCTAACTAGAGTGGTAAATGGCCTTATATTAGCCCTGAACTCTGTTTTCACATCTGCACTTCTTCTGCTGGACATAAGTGCAGCTTTGACACTATTAATCTTGGTATATTAATTGATAGAATAAATGATAATTTTGGTGTCTGGCTTAGCTCTCTCTTGGTTTAAGTCCTACTTATCTCGAAGAATACATTCGGTCTCTTATAACAAGATTGCATCATACTTCTGCTGTTATATACAGTACACCCGAGGGCTCGGTTCTTGGCCCTTTACTCTTCTCTCTTTATATTTCTCCATCCATCCATCCATCCTCAACCGCTTATCCGAAATCAGGTCGTGGGGGAACTGTAGCCTATCTCCGTTCTTATTGGGTGAAAGGCGGGGTACACCCTGTATAGGTCACCAGTCTATCACAGGGCAGAGAAGTTAGGGGAACAGTGTCTTGCTCAAGGACACCTTGACATGCTTCTCTGCAGGTGCTGGCATCGAACCTGCAACCTTCCGATCACCAGGCGATCGCTCTACCCACTGAGCCACCCCACCCGTATTTTATATTTCACCACTTAGCCAAATTAGATATTGTCAAGGAATTCATTTCCATTGCTACGCCGATGATACTCAGCTATATGTGCCTATAAAAACCAATGATCCTGCTCAATTGACTAATCTGGAAGCCTGCTTGGCTGCTATGAAAAATTTGATGTCACTAAATTTTCTGCTTTTAAATTCAGATAAAGCTGATATGTTGGTCATTGGCCATGCTAGACAACTTTTGATGAAGTATCAATACTGATTGACAAATCTGTGATTACAAAGTGAGGCAGCCAAAAATCTTGGTGTTACGTTTGATCCCATCCTTTCCTTTGATAAGCACATTAAAGAAATCACCAAGATTGCCTTTTTTCAATTGCATAACAGTGGTAAAGTTCGATCCTGCCTGTCTATGGCTGATGCTGAGACACTAATACATGCATTTTTCACATCCAGAAGTGACTGTTTTAATGTTCTGTTTTCAGGTCTGTCACATGCTAGCACTAAAGGTTTTCAGATGGTTCAAATTGCTGCTGGCAGAATTCCAAATAAAACTAGAAAATTTGACCATATTTCACCAATTCTTGCCTCCCTTCGTTGGCTTCCTATAAATCCAAGATCCAATGTCAAGGTGCTTCTACTAACTTTTAAAATCCTGAATGGACCTGCCCCGTCATACCCGTCTGATTTCCTCAAACCGTACATTCCATCTCACGGTCTCTGCTCTCAAATTACAGGACTCCTCTGTGTGCACAAAGTTAAAAGAAAGTCAGCTGGTACCAGGGGATTTTCTTTCACGGCCCATTCTTGAGGAATAACCTGCCCCTGCCAACAGTCAATCACACTGTCTTGATTCCTTTGAATCTCAACTTGAGACTCGTTTTTTTACCCAAACTTACAAATAGGGATTTTTACGTTGCGAATCACAATCTGTACCTATCTGCGAGTGAGTTTCTGTCTCAACGATTTTACCAAGTACTGTTCTCTGCCGAGAACAGTATATAGTTGGCAAATGTGGTATTGACTAATCAAAGCTATGCTCTGATCTAGTTTCTCTTGCTTTATGGATGTCTCCCATCGTTTCCTTTTTTCTCATTTTCTATGTATGTGACCTCGGATGAACTTGGGAGACATGTAATCGGTGCCACTGTGGTTGTCCAGACTGATGTCTGGACTGTTATCGTCTATTGCTATTCCCACCTCTATTGAGGATCATCATCCATCTGTACATTTGTCCACATTCGACGTATGATTAATCTCTGCCTAGTGGCTTGATCTGGCGTGTTTACATTTTAGATAATCATTGATTAATAGTTTCACTATGAAGGAGGTAATCATTACTATTACTGTTTTACCTTTTGTAATTCAATTACAATTCTGCTACTTTGATTATGTTTAATGCTGTAAATCGTATCTTACTCAGTGTATACGACATCCATTGCACGGCTGTCCCTCTTGGGAGAGAGATCCCTCCTCTGTTGCTCTCCCTGAAGTTTCTTCCCATCTTTCTCCCTGTTAAGGGGTTTTCAAGGTTGTTGTTCCTTAACCGATGTGAGGGTCTAAGGATAGGATGTCATGTTAATGTAAAGTCCAGTGAGGCACATTGTTAATTTTTGATAATGGGCTATACAAATAAAATTGACTGGACTTGACCTTTTTTTTAAAATTAAAGACCTAAATGAGGCAATGACTGACATTTTGTAGTTTACATTTAAAGCCGTCTTATTTCCTCTGTAGAGATACCACACCCCAACAAGGTCTAAATCCCGTTCTGCATCTTTGGAGGAGCGTGGTAGCAGTGACACTCCACCACACTGGAAAGAGGAGATGAAGAGAACTAAAGTTTATCAACCACCCATTGTGGAAAGATGGAGCAAAGGAGACAAGTATGCTTGACTTTGGTTTATTCCGTAATTTTGTGGTAATTCACTTTTTATTGGCAAAAGCTTATATTGCGTTTTTCATTTAACAGATTAAATGACCGTTCTTCAAGCAGATGGGATGACTCTACCTGGTCTCAGTCATCAGAGCGTTCTTCAGAATACAGCTCTGACAGATCCAGCTTGCGTCATCCACTCAAGAAAGGAAAGAAGAAGTCTAAACACAAGAAAAAGGCTAAAAAACACAAACATGGCAAGAAGAAGAGCTTTAAAAGAAAATCTCAAGATTTTCATGTACCAGATGATGGACGATCGCTGGCTTCGGGAAGAAGGTCAAAGTCTAGTAGATCCTGCTCACCATCTCATTCTCTTAGCCATCAAAACGTAGCCACTGGTAGGAGACGGTGGTCCCCCCTGTCCTCCAGAGACTCGCGCTCTTATTCAAAATCTTACACATCCAGGTCCAGGTCTCGTGGAATGTCTAAATCTTACTCAAGATCCAGAAGTCTGTCCAGGTCAAGAAGTCAGTCCCTCTCTAGGTCCAGATCTCACTCCTATTCCCATTCTCGGTCAAGATCCAGTTCGAGAACAAGATCAAGGTACAAGAATTTTATAGCCCGCTGTCACAACACATGATAAAAATCCTGTGTGGAAGCTATTTGGTGTGTGCAGATCTATCTGTTGGACTCTGTAAGGTACTTTTTTAAATACAGCACCCATCCTATTTGGTATTTGTACTTGTATCTTTTTTTAATTGTTTCTTACAGATCCAGATCTTTGTCACGGTCCAGAAAAAGGAACCTACCCAGGTCTCGTAGAAAGAGCAGGTCAAAGCCAGAAGTCTCAGTCCATGTACCAGAGAAGATTCCTGAGAATAAAGCTACACTTGTTCCCAGACTTCCCATTGTCCCAGCCTCAGAAAGTGTCCCAGTTATCCCACTGAGTGACAGTCCTCCACCCTCACGTTGGAAACCAGGCCAAAAGCCCTGGAAGCCTTCCTACATCAATGTTCAAGAAAACAAACCAAAGCCGCCGGCCAATACCCTTTCCTCCACTGGACAAGAAGCCACTAATAATGTGGAGAAAGTACAGACTGTAGTTACTCCCAAGTCCCACCAAGAGGACTCTCAAAGTGCAAAGTTCAGTCACACTGCGAAGACCCATAGATCACCACAGCGCTCACCCAGTGTGTCCAGCAGAAGTAAATCCTACAGCCGTTCACATAGTCGCTCTAGGACTAGAAGTCGGTCCAGGTCCAGATCTCTTCAACATCGTGATAGCAGGGCATCATCCTGTAGCCAGTCAGATTCAGAAAGGTCTCACAAGGAAGAGAGTTTGAGGAAAAGTTCATTGGAAAAGGAATGGAAGCAATATTACAGTTCTCTAAGAAGAATAAAAAATGTAGATAAATATGTTGCACTCACTGCAAGTAAAGATCTCTCCACAGGTTCAGATCACAGAACAGGACATGAGCAGAGCTCAGGGGAAAAGGAATCTTTAGGGAAAGTAGTAGAGAAAGACGTCAGTCAGGAGAAGGGTAAAAAGTATCCCAATTCTTTGCTCATGGAGAACCTCAACAGCAGGTCTGAATGGGATAGTGATGGTGATAAAGATGATCAAATCAACAATGCAAGTTGTGTATCAAAGAAACAGAAACCATCTGTTTGCACCAGTGAAGTTTTACAAAAGGGGTCATCTTCCCTTGCTGGATGGGACAGTGAGAGTGATTTAGAAAAGGTGCAATCTAAGATAACAGCTATGTCTGAAAAAGAGGAAGGGGAAGCCAGTTCAGAGTCAGAACATGAGACCAGCAGAAAGACTGAAGCACCAAAGAAAGCGGATTTTCCTGAAATGTCCCAGGAGAGTCCTGAAAAGGTCTCCTGCCCAGAAAGGCACAAGACCAAGAAAAAGGTTAAACGGAAGCATAAACATAAAAGGAGAGGGGAGACAAAGTCTGGCTCCCACCGCACTAAAGACAAGGCAAAGAGATCTAAAAGGAGGCATCAGAAAATGAAAGAAACCTTTCACTGGCAGCCACCTTTAGAGTTTGGGGAGGAAGAAGATGAAGATGAATCCCAAAAAGAGAAATTTATGGAACAAATCCATGGATTGGGAAGAGAGAACCTTGCTGTTGTAGATAAAAGAGCTGAAAAACTTTCAGGTGTTGACATGGATCAGAAAGACCACAGTTTCACAACCTCAAATGAGAATGCTTCAAAAGAGACAGAGCCACACACAAAAATGGACCATGAACAAATTGGCAATCAACAGAGAAAAAAATATCCTCAGGAAAATCACAAACAAACAAATATGCAGAAGCAATCGTCAAACAATAACGGAGCAAGTTTGCCCACTGCCCAAGATCAGGCAAGACCATTAGATGATATGGACATATGTACCCCAGACCAAGACACTGAGGACATGGATGACCCTCCAGTCACTCAGGATTCTATCAACAAACCCACCGACTTCAACCTAAAATCGACCTCCATCCCTTCAAATAAGACAAGTAAAGATGGTGACCCTTTGCATCAGCCTTATGACAAAGAGCAACAATCTGTTGAACCCTGTGCCACAGCATCTGATGGACTCCAAAATGAAGTGATATCAGGTAAATCAGCAGAGCTTGTAACTGACATGAAATGGAAGCCTCTGAAAGGAATGTCAACTCAACAGACACTTAATCTGCCAAGTCTCACAATGAAGACTATTATATTTCCTGAGGCTCAGACCCCTAAGGTCCAGGGTGTCAGGATGGAGATAAAAAGCAAGAGCCGAGTCCGACCGGGATCACTATTTGACGAGGTTCGCAAGACTGCCCGGCTCAACCAGAGGCCCAGGAACCAAGAGAGCTCTAGTGAGGAAAAATCTCCTTCTGTGGTCCGGACTAGGGGGGAGTCTGCCACCCGGTCTCCCAGGAAGTCGCACTCTGCGTCCAGTCACCATTCCCACTCTAGAGGGCGTTCCCACTCTTACACCAGGTCCAGAAGTAGATCCTGCAGCTCCAGTTATTCTTCAAGGTCGGTGAAATAGCAACATCACTGAATAAAGAGGATGTCATTAATAGAAATGAATTTTACCTATTAAAAGTAAAACATAGGTATACGCCATCTCTAGTTTACTTAAACAGATCTTCTACACTTGGATGTTATAATATCTTTGAATTGATGGGGACCTTTTCTAACTAAAAACAATGAATTTATGTTTGAGCAACTGGCCCCTACTTTGCTTGTGGAGTCGGCGCTTTAAACTGTAAAAACTCCTGCTCCTAGGAGCCGCAGCCGAAGTCGGAGAAGACATGGCAGAGGACGATCTCGCTCCCGCAGTAGCACATACCGCAGCTACAGGAGTCATAGGTACACCTCAAAACACTGAGTTGATCCTCTGTGGCGATAGCTCCATAGGCCCCAGCGGATTACAAGGGCTGCATCAGCAGACCCAGTGTCTGTCATTATATTCGGCCTACATCATGGATACCATATGCTGACGAACTCCTCTTTGTCATCTAGGAAGGGTTTTCCTGGATCTGTATGCAGTGCCCTGCGCAGCACCAATTTCTTTGAAAGTAATTTGAATAGTTCAGACTAGTCTAATTGTTGTGATTTTCTTCTATTCAGTCGAACTTACAGCAGAAGCCTTTCAAGAAGTCGCTCATATGATCGGCGTAGGAGATCAAGGTTGGTGAGCCTAAGATCTTACATACCTCTATCTGAGGATAAGTGGTTAGAGACGGTATACATAAATGCCTCATGAACCAGAAGCTGTTTCTTTATGTAAATTCCATAATCTACTTCATTTAAGATATCACAATTAGACTCAATATATTTTGAACAAAACTTAAAATGCTGCAATATAAATCTGTTCTTTATAATGTTGGACGTATTTCCCCAATGGCATGATTAAGACTGTCAGGCTTCAAGTGTTTGGAAAAAAAAGGATGGAATGAGTTGATTATGATTATAACTACCCTTTTTGATTTGCATAAAGTCAAACCTAAGACTTTCCTCTAACTGTATTTTGAAACTGACAGTATAACCACCACCACAATATCTGGGCTAGCATGAAAACATACTACTGAGATATTGGGCATCATAATATGCAGCCTCATATATTCGGTCCCAGCAGATAAGACTGTTGCAGAGGACGTTTACAACTAATGTATGGTTATGGAGGCAAACAAGCTAAGGATATTTTTGATAATCAGAGTGAGGACAGCAATTCTTCCAAGTCTTTGGTCCAAATCATTGACTTGTGTTTATGAAAATATAAGCCAATGACTTTTTTTTAACCATCTTCCATGTTAAAATATTTTACTTTTTTGGGTGCATCTACAAAATCAGACATAGAGCTGCTGATTTGTTGATCCTGTAATATTTTCTGTTTTCATCTGGATGTATGATGATGCAGGTCAGACTCGTATGACAGCTACTCCAGTGGGAGTCGAAGCCGGAGCATGAGCAGAAAGCGGGGCCGTAGACGAAGTGACAGTTACAGGAGCTCAGACCGCCACTCACGGTAAGATGAACAGGTTTCCATGTGAATCTTGGAGAGGTTGGCGTTCTTCAGCTGAGCCTCCTTCCCCCACTTTTCACCTAGCTTTGGCCCCAACATAAAGTATGTGTTTTGCTCTCAAAGCTGTGCAAACAAGCTTAAATCTATGTTTACATTTTCTCACTTGGAAGCTATTCACCAAAACAACTTGCAAACCTTACCGTGCAACGCCCAGCTGGAGATAACACCCAGACTTCTTTAATTGTAAGCTCAGCGTTGGGACTCTAGTATTAAGTCTGCTGCATCAACCGCATTAAAAATGATCTGACAAACTAGTTTCTTTGTATTGACAATTATCACTGCAAATATTTGAGCGTATATTGCTTCTGCAACTAAAATGCCATAGAATAACCTCCAAGGTACATGATGGAGAATTTTGCCATCATTGTTATGAATTGATTATTATGAGTTCTGTAAAGCTTGTATAGAAACAAATGGTTTCAAACTCACCCAATATTTGGCAAGAAAATGGTATTTTGTTTGTACAGTAGACTCTTCCAAAATTAGAAATGTGTGATCATCCATCACATCCTCTTGCTCATCTCAGCAGGCCATTTCTGCTTTTTTGTATTTTACTTTTTTAAATGACCAAGATTTCAATGAAGTCTGTCAGCAAATATGTATGGTTAACAACACTTCATGGCTGAAGTTGGACTACTGCCTGCTGTTTCCTGTTCTTTCACCTTGGAGGTATGAATACAAACGATGGGAGGGAAATGGTTTGCATTTCTCAGACAGACATTTTTTGACCACTCCACAGGGAAGAGGACAAATTGGTAGAAATGCTGCTGTTCTGCAGTGATACTCACTGCAGAGGACCAACAAATGGAGATTACTTGTTTTTATGGTCAATGTCAGATATCTTGGATAAACACAATGCATTCTGTAAGATAGTTGAAGATGAGATGTCCTTGGTATTAAGACCCAGGGTTCATCCTTAGGCCCATCAGAGGATCGATCCAGTTGCCATAATTGCTGTTGTAATTATTGTCTGTGTATGGATGTGTGCATTTTTTGGGGGAGATGATACTTTCAATGGCATCAGCACTTTTGATAGTAGATACTTTCTTCTGGCTGAGGGACCAGTTTTTACTGTCTGCCAAACATTGGTCATACATCGAAAACCCTTTCAGATTTAAATATTGTTTGGTTGTCCTTTCTCTGCAGATCCTACCGCTCCTCCACTCGCAGTTCCTCCAGGCACAGGAGTCACAGTCAAAGCAGTAGGTACAGCTGAATAAGTACTCAGTAAACATTGTCCAACTGACTTCACCCAAGGAGGAAAAGGATAACACTTTGGCCACTGCACACAAAAAAGCAGTTGACATTGTCAAACCAGCCAGCATCAGAGGCTGGAAATGATGGGTCAAAGGCCAACAGACACACCTCATCTTTTCTGTTTCTGCTCTCACGTACACAGTGATACCAACACTCATAGCCCTAGTGACTGCCACTGCCATTGTAGAAGAGTGTGATCCAGAATGTATAGAAGAAAAAGCTTCTTTATTCATTTGTCATTATACATGCATACATACAAAAAAATGTTCTCTGTATTTAACCCATGGAGCAGCTGCAGTGCCCAGGGACCAATTCCAGTTCTTTTTTCTACTACCTCGGTCAGGGAAACGGGCAGGAATATTATGTCTTTTTGATGTTAGGAGGAAACCCACCCAGTCATGGGGAGACCATGCAAAATCTATGCAAAAAAAGACCTGGGACATACTTGGAAACAACATTTGAGTCCATTTACAAGTTAATGAGAAGGTAGGAATTGGGACCATTACCATTTTAGTGTCCGTTATGGCTGGGCAGGTCTGGGGTAAACAGCATAGTTCAGTAGGCTCAACGGTCATCTAGTAATTGGAGATTGGTTGTTCAATCCCGGCCCCTTAAGAAAGCGTGTTGAGGTGTCCTTGAGCAAGACAGAGAAGCTCTAACTGCTCCCCAAGCACCGCACTGCGGCTTCACTCACTGTTCATATGCAATGGGATTGGTTGAATGCAGAGAGCAAATAACACTGGACTTGGTCGTGTGGGAAACAAAAAGCAAAAACAATTTTAACACTTCAAGCAATTGTGATTTGAGCTCTAAAAATATGCTTCATAAATTTCATACTTTTATACAGGGTTAAATTCATAAAATTAAATAAGTTAAATATAGTTGTTGTTTTTTTTACTCTGGTGGACTTTATTCCATTTCTATACACTAAAGTAATTGAATGTACCATAGTTAAGTGTGTATCCCTCTGCTTGAGTCTGATAGGATGGAGGAATAAGTGGTCAGTTAAAATATGCATGTACTTCATGTACTTCAACAAACACGTTATATTACGGTCCTTACGACAAGTGAATCTGGGATATTATTGCTCACACTGCCCTAAAATGGTCAATCTTGCAAAAGAATAAGCATCAAATGAAAATGTCTTTTCTCTTCGATGAATAAAGTAATAAACTTGTTCGTAAAATGATATTGTGTTTTGTTGCATTCAAGAAACTATATATGTAGACATTTGTCATAATTTTAATTTTAGTAAAACTGTTGCATTTCTTTAAAAACTCTGACCTTTGAAACTCAATAAATGAAGTAACATCTTGACCCCTTCGCTCCCAGTTTTCCCTTCATATACCTCCATCTTCCTGTCTGTAGTGGAGCAACACGACAGTCATAAAAACAATTCAGTTATGTTCCCATGGAGTGCTGTGAAAAATCATTCGCCCCTTCCCGATTTCCTCTTCATTTATGCACATTTGTCACACTAGTTTCATATCTTCATACAAAATGTAATAGACAAAGAGAACCTGAATAAAAACAATACAGTGTTAAAAAAACATGCATGGGGGGGAAAGGTTATCCAACACCCGTGTAATCAATGTGAAAAAGTAATTCCCCCACTGAACTTAACTGGTTGTGCCACCTTTAGCAGCAACATCTGCGACCAAACCCTGCCTAGAATGGGAGGTCAGTTTCACACCACTTTAGCAACTCTGGCCCACTCTGTGGAATTGCTGCATTTCCGCAACATTGGGGGATTTTTTTTAGCACAAGTTAGTTGTTTAAGGTCTTGCCACATTATTAGGGTTCAAAGTCAGGACTTTGACTAGGCCACTCCAAAATCTTTTTTTTGGTGCTAATCTGAGGTGGTCTTACTCGTGTGTTTTGAATAATTGTTCTGTACAACCTGATTAGTCCTGCTCCAGAATATGGGCTGATGACAATGTCCTTCAGGATGTCTTAATGCACGCTCAATCATCCAGGTAAGGGAATCGCAAAAAGAGGTGAATCAGTTCAACTGGATCAGAAGTTTATTCAGAAACGTTTCATCACTCGACCAGGTGACTTCTTCAGTCAAAGCTGACAGCCCCCCCTTACAAACAGTACATTGATACCACGCAACAATAGGCTGGGTTTATATGAGAGTTGGTCATTGACTACACATTTAGTGTTAATGAGTACCACCGAAGGTGTAGTCAAAGGACCAATCCTAGATATTTGAATTAAAGAGAAAATGTGTAGTTTTTACAAAAATGAAGGAAATAGGCAGTCAAAAAATAATCCTGACAAAATATAGCCCAATTTTAGGCCTTTTTTAGGCTGGAGTTTGCAAGTAGATGTCATTTCTCTTTCACAGATGGAGTGGCTTAGTTGGGGTTTGTAACCAGCTCTATATGTTAATCTTTGTAGCAGGTTTTCATCAACTCCTTTCCAACATCGTCAAGAGTGAACGGAAGCCTGCTCCATGCTGTCTAAGGGAAATGGAGGATATAAATGTGATAAGAAATTGAATGTGAGATAGTTTATTTATACATATGTATATATACATATGCACACACATATATACACATATATATGTAAAAACACACATATATATATGTGTGTGTGTGTATCCATCCATCCAATGTCAACCGCCTATCTGAGGTTGTGTCGCAGGGGAACTGCCTATTTCAGTTCTCATTGGGTGAAAAGTGGGGAAACACCCTGGAAGGGTTGCCAGTCCTTCAGAGAGCAGAGCAATCAGGGGAACAGTGTCTTGCTTAAGGACGCTTTGACACGCTTCTCTGCAGGTGTGGGGGCTCGAACCTGCAACCTTCTGGTTGCCAGATGACTGCTCTACCCACTGAGTTATACCACCCCCTATAT